>QKWP01001273.1:5807-16385 GCA_003550325.1 Gigaspora rosea | reverse complement strand
CGTCCTTGAGTTATTCTTTGAGAATTACGCGTTAGGCGCCATGCTTTTTAAAATGTTCAGACGATTTCTTTTAGAATGGAGTTTGTCGAATGCTATCATATATTTATTAGTGTCTGTGTTCTGAGCTATTCCATATAATTTATAGTTCCTATGCTCTAATTGTGCATAGCTTTTAATTTGAATGTTAGGTTTCTTCTCAGATTAACTCCGCTTAATGTGTATATGATCGTGTATGTCCGCCATAGTTACTTGAAATTGTTCGACTGCCATCTAATCATCTTGCTGCACATGTTGAACTAAATTGTCTCTATTAATCAATTGGATGTTATATATCTATTAAAAAGGGGATTACTTCGATTATACTCTCATGTTCAATAGACTTTAAGTTGCGGATTTTTTTTTTATTTTTTTTTTTTGCGAATTTGCTTTCTTTCTGGGCCGCCATAGTCTGTTCCTGATGTCTGCGCGTTTATACCTACAATAAATCTTTGTTATATCAATTTTCATGTGAAACGTCCAAATTAGGTAAATTGATTAATCACTTATCTTCCCCCTGCGCCTTCCTCAAATTGGATAGTGATTGAACCGGTTTTTTCCCGCTGGCATCTTGGTTTACCTGTGATTGTCGCCACGCCGGGGCCTCCCTGCTTAGCTCCAGTTCGATCTGTTGACTTTGCAGTCAGCTTGAAAGAATAAAACAGTAAATTTGGATTGAAACCTTTTTTGCCAAATCCGAAAATTTCGGTTTCAGATTATAATTTCTGAAACTGCTAAAAATTTCTACATTATAAATCATTTTTATAAACATTTACGTTAAAATTGAAATTCTACAAGTTCTGAATCAACTTATAATGCGACAGAATTCTAAATTAACATGGTTAGAGAATTTGAATTCAAATTCTATTTATTAATGGTTTCAAACCTAAGGGTGCAGGTTTCTGATTTAGAATTAAATCAGTAACGTATTTATTTCAAAATCTATTATCTATAAATCCTATTTATTTTTATTTTCAAGCTTATTTTTATAATAATGAATTTTTTTAGATAGTAAATTTTCTTTCAAAATTCTAGAAAAAAAAAAAAGTTTGCCTATTTTTATCTCCGAATAACTCCTATTTCATTTTCTAATTTCTGATTTCTGATTTCGAAATTTCAAAACAGACATAGGACTTTTCCTATCAAGTGTAATAAAATTAACTTAAAATTTAATTAATTATTGTAATTCAATAAATATATTATTTTTATAACTAAAAAAAGCTTAAAATTCTTATTTGTCAGATCGTTCTATACTGTATATTTTTAAAATCGTTCGAGTTGCACGAATGACCAATTTAATTTCACAATGCATTTGAAAGCTTACCAAATTTCTCGATAATAAATTTGTTAAGCGACGTTGTAAAGCTCTTATCATGTAAGAAGATTATAATTTTTGTATTAAAGTTATTCGAAACCATTAAATAAAGCAGCACTTGAGCCAATAAAGATTATTATTTGAATAGTGAAATATTGACAATATTCTGTATAGCAATTATTACATTTTCCTGTCTTCCAGTCGATAGAATATACGGAATACTTTGTAGTTTACAACGAGGTATTTTAAACATGTTGATTTTTCAAAGTTATGGGATGCAGTTTAAAAAATATACATATATTTTTAATTTATTGGTAGGTATTGTCACAAATTCGAAATTCGTGACATTAGAGATTCGAATTCCCTATTACCGTCCACATTTGTATATAGATCATCGATTTTTAGTATAAATTATAATACCTTCATTTCCATTGTTGTATAATTCATTAAATGTTAGTCAAAATTCGAGGTTATACTTGGTTAACACATGACCTTCCCTTTTACTTAAATTGTATAGAACGTCCAACGTGTTAGCACATATATGTGTTATAAAGGTAAAATTTCAATGAAATTGATTCGGGATAGCACGTCAACGTGTTGGATTAAAATTGAATGAAATCATCGCACGCTAAATGTGCTGATAACACATCAAACGTGTAGTATATTAATTTAAATTTATATACAGTATAAGTGCAAATGTTCCAATGTAGTTGAAGTGTGTCCACACCTGATTTTCCCTAATAAGAATAATAAAGTGTGTATTTCCTTTTCGGGTTTGCCTAAAAATAATAAAGGAAGTAAGCTAATGTAATGCTGAAGAGACCTTTATTCGAGTAATCTGAAACTTATCTATTAGAGTAAAATCGTTGTGTCACTACATACTCTCCAGAATAGTTACAATATCTAGGAAATACTGTTATGTTTTACAATCATTCGTTGAAGATTGCGAAAAATTATAACATAAAGTTTTTCAATTCAGTTGTGGTCAAATCAATCATTATTAATAAATTCTTCATTAAATTTAGGTTGATTTAATTTCATGCATTTTATTTATAATTTTTAAAAATTTGGCGAATAATAGTTTCAGGGTTTTCTGTTATCAGGTTTCTGGTTTCAATTTTTTTTTTTGAAAAAAAAAACAACCTGAAACTAGTATCAGATGGGTTTCATTTCGAATAATATGGTTAATAAATAAAGAATTATTCAATCAAATCTTATACTTTTTGCTATGATTACATTAGTGTACAGTATTACTATTATGTTTTTTTATTTTTTACATTAACAATTTTCAACAAACAAAACATTAGAAAGCTAAACAATAATGTTTTTACCGTTGACAAATTGTATAATAATATATGGAAGAAAATAAGTAATAGATTAAATAGTAGATAAAGCAGTCGCATATTTGAAATTTTTTCGAAGATATTTAATAAACCACATAGAGTCGATAATAGCTACCATTAAGTTTACTAATTTCTTCACACACTTCATTATTAACACAGATACTCTCGATATGTGAATAACTATTAGTCAATCAAAAGTGTGGGAAATTAGTAAACTCGCTGCACTAGCATTGATTAAACCTTTATTTTTGGTGTAACCGGGAAATTTGGTCTGGCAAATTTCTTCGAAGCTCATATGATGACACCGCCGCAGCATTTTCAAGTATGTCGATCATCAACTTCTTGGGGTTTCATGGCGTTACGATCGGGGGTCTTGAACCAATTTAGCGAACAAACAACTAACCCCAAAATTCTGGTCGGAATACGTCGGAGTACATCGGAATTATGTTCGGCTGGATCGGAATTGATCAATTTTACCCCAAGATCATAAAAAATTTTACTAATGAAATCATATCCATTCGTTAAGCAAAAAATACCCAGCTGATAATTTTGCTATAGAATCTACTAACAAACTTGGGCTAAACGCCGACCCATATCCGACACATCCAACCCGGAATCTTGGGTCCCTCCTTTAAAATCCGTGAACAAGCAGTGATTAGGTCAAATGTTTTAAATCGATAAATTATCACACATAATTACAGGTTATAAGGTTTCTCTTTATTAATATAAATCAATGCATTGGATTATCACAATAATACTAAATACTATCAACTATTGTTAACAATCGTTTTTCCTTCATAAGCTGAAACTAAACCCTTATATATTTTTGATTCGTATAGGGGGTTTAATCCCTCGTTTGGGGTTTCAGCCTCTCGCTGGGGTTTAAAATCCTCGCTTGGGGTTTTATCCCTCACTTAGGTGTTTCACTATGCCATACACTATGCCAAAATAAGTAATACATAAATAACAATCAAATAATGATTATAATGATACTAACCTAAAAGAAACCTTTATGCATGATGCCGCGGTTCTGCCAGAATTGATGACGTAGAAGATTCTGTTGAAAATAGCGGTATTAGTAATTTTGGGAGTTATGTATATTTCGACTGAAATGAAATTGTTAGCAATGTTGCTAGTTTTGCTAGTTAGAACATATGTATTATTTAATTATAAAATACAAAAGTAAATGGGCACCGATGGCCCATGTTTATTTTACGTATATTAAAATAAATTAGAAGAAACTTTGACATAAAATTATAATAATAATAACAACGTTTTAAATTCATGAATTTGTAATTTTACAAACATAATACAGTTAGTTATATCAGCAAGTACATTTTTTTATAAAATCTACATAGATCTACAACTTTACATAATTATTATATAGAATATTATTTAAAAATCATGTAAGTTAATTTTTATATATTGTTTAATATAAAATTTATATAAAAATTTATTGTCGCGGCTGAAGCTGGAAATTAGGGACTTTGATTTAAAAATATAAGCACTACCAAAATTCACTTATACTCTTTTATTATTAAAACTAACCCTAAACCTAACCTAACCCTATAAAAAAAACCCTAACAAAAGGCCCAAAAAAATTTTGAAAATTTCATATTAAAATACTTAAAATTTCCAGCTTCAGCCATTTCCAGCTTCGCCACGACATTTATTTAAACGTATATAAAAGCAATTTTATAAAAAAATTACGTAAAAATTATATATTTATCAATTTTATGTATTATGATTAAGTAGCTTTTATATGCTTTAAATTAGTGATTTTGAACTGGTTGTGCTATAATCGGTTAATCGATCCAAACCGAATAAATTTCGGGTAACCGGTTGACCCGCACAACCGGTTGATAATCGGTTTACAAAATGTAAATGACATCATAAAAGAGCAAAGGTCCCGAAAGGTTCTGAAAAAAAAATGAATGAATATAGTAGACGAGACAAATTTGAGTAAAGGTCTGAGAATTTCCGAAAGTAAAATGTGAAGTGATCTTAATCGGTTGAATCGGTTGCACACCAAATATTTCGGTTCGGTTAACCGATTAAGGAAAATTTTCTCATTTCAAATCAATACTTTAAATATCTAAATAAATTTTTTACATAAATTTTAGATATTAATAAATTTTATATATTGTATTTATATAATTTTATTTTGTAAAACTTTAGATAAAATTTTATATAAATTTTATGGATTTATAATTTATTCCACGGTACAAAATATTGCACCCTATTATAACTATATGGATCATTGATTTTGTGTAACAAATAATTAATTAATATTAACTGTTAGGGTTAGAGTAAGGTTAAGGCCTGGGATTGAACAGGGGTATAGTTTATACCAAAATTTCAAGCAGAGTATTTTTTTATTAGAACTCAAAAGGTGGTTTCATAGGCCAGGTGCAATAAATTATAAAACCCAAATTTTATATATTAATAAAATTTACAAATTTGAACTCTTTCTGATGATCATTTGGTCCAAATTTCCAATAAGAAACTTTTTGTTTTTTTCTATAGGAGAGTTGCCTATATTTGGTGTATAGTAGAATAACACAAAAATACAGTTTTTATACCCTTAATTTGTTATGCAGGCATATTTGCCTGTGAAAATTTTAAAATTTTAAATTTTTTAAATAAAACCTTAAATATTAATTTTAGCTATATACTTTCTAAGTAAAAAATATAATATTAGTTCTGTTTTATCAACTTTATTATAAAATTTTTTTAAAATTATTAAAAAACTTTAGTGTAATAAAAGTTTAAAGTTTTTGTTTTGGAACTTTTACTATAGAATTTTTTTTTTAGGTTTTCTCAAATTTTATATGTTCCCGTCTATAAAAAAAATTTCACTTCTAATACAAGTTCTAATTTTTACAAGTAAATCATTTAAAGTCAAATAATGAAAGTTGTCATCCTTTATATAAACTACAAAGTTGTATAAGAAACTATATTTTTAAAACCAATATTTAAAGAATTTGCCAAGATATTGTAAAATATTTTTTTGGTTAAAAAATTTTTTTAAAATTTAATATTTTCAGCTTATAAACAATATAAACTTTTTGTCTTATAATATAAGTTTAAATAATTCAAAAATATAATCCTTGTTCTTAATATTATTACCAAATTTTATTTAAATATCTTAAATGATTAAAAAACTAGATTAGAGGTATATTTATAGTAATTATACAGGCAAATTTGCCTGCGAAGTAGTACAAACTAAGGGATAAAGGTCAATGACTCCTCTAGGACCCCTTTGTATATTCAGCATGGAAGCCAAAAGCGTTCTCTTACAAGATAACTAGCAGGAGGTGGCACTCTTTATTAGAAATTTTGGTAAAAATAGGAACATATTATTTTCGTCAATGATAAAATGCAATATTTTTTCTCGAGCAAAAAACTTGCTTGATCTTCTGTTCAAATGGGCATAAAAATTCATGTATCTGCATATTAGACAGCCTCAGTTCGATTGCTACTATAAGTGATTTTGTAATATCACATTTGCATTTTTGTTTTTACAAATCAACTTCATAGTATAAACACTTTCGACAACTAAAGCAAGTTCCTCTATTGTATATAAGTTTTGTATCTAGTGCATCTGTCATCAATATTAAAACAATTATAAAAACAAAATAATATCTATTGCAATAATTTGTTTATATAGCGATAATGATAATGATTAGAAAAGGGTATCTCGTACATATATGTTATAAAAATCACCTTTTTACACCTTTTTGAACACGGCTATATATAATTTATTATTAATGATAACAGGATTGTACATTTTATATTGATGATAATATTTAGTTATTTGGCAAGCACTATCATAGTAAGCTGCCTGATAATGGTAATTATTTGGTAGTTACTATTGATCATGTTACTCATATTAATACTATATCACGGTATATCAATGTTAATTCCATGGTTTGGAATTTTAATATTTAATTTTTTGGATATATATCTTTTTTTGTTTTTTTTTTTATATTTATTAACAATTGTTTTAATTCATATCAAAAAGTCCCTGAGTAAAAAAAAAAGAAAAAAAAAACAACCAGAGAAAGAAACTACATAATCAATAAACTTAACATTATGAAATAACAATAATTTACAGAATTAATATGGGTAACATGATCAATGACCACTCCCAGATAATATCGTTATCAGGTAGAAAATGTAGATGACATTGGGTTAGGATCATTCAGCGGCGATTTGATTGACTCAGATCATGCCGCAAAGTGGCATAATATTAGTCAACAAATGGCTGCTAAATGACGCTGACTCAATATCATCTACATTCTACCTGATAACTATTAATTATTAATAATTACATTGATATTTGTATTAATGTTTTCATCGATATTTATAGATAATTCTTTATTGTTTATACTTAATTTTTTTTGAATACTTGCAAGAAAATTCGGTATAATAATTCTGATCTTCAAAATTCAAGCTATGATATAATACTTTTAACAGTTAAGGTTCTTTGTATTGATGTAACAGAAGAATTGTGCATGCCTAAACAAGATAGGAATAATTTGGGGATCAAGTTTGTTATGACAAAAATTTGCAAAATAATCTGTGCCACTCATAATGCGGTCATAAAAAAACCTGAATTTATGCTTTTTTTTAAAAAGAAATCATGATAATAATCTTATTGGATTTGGGTTAGACAAAACACACAACCAGATTCCTGCTATTGCCATAAAACAAATGTGAATGTTTCTATGCAGTAAATGCGTAAAATATATATGAAAAAATATTTGAATGTATTCTGAAAATTTAGCTAATTCATTTTTATTCGCTTTTTATTAATTTATATATTTTTTTAATTTTTTACTTTATAATTATTATATTATTATTACATAATACGTTTAACCTCAAATTAGAATAGTGTTAGCAAAAACTTGCATTTAATTAGAAATAGGGATTGGAACCATTTAAAAATTGCTCTATAGTTCCGAGCAGAATTATGTTGGTTATGAGCTAGAATTATTTTAATACTGGCCAAATTAAACAGTTAAATAATTAAATAAGAAAAACTGATTCATAACAGCCCAAAATTTTTCAATGACCAAATTGAGCCTGAATCAATAAGTTATGTTGCAAAACATTAAAAAAGCTTATTGATTTGATTATCATTAATTTTTCAGAAATCATCAAAAAGTCTATTTAATTTTGGGTATATACGCTTTAACGTTTTTGATTGGCCATATCCAAAAAACCGTAAATTATCAAATGTGTGCACTTAAAAAACGTGGGAATTCTGGGTTTGTAAACTTACCATTTTTGATTGTTATTCAAAAAACCGTAATCAGAATGCAGAAAAACTTTACTTCTTGAAATCATTTTTTTTCTTATAAACAAAATATTATAGATTACGAATTTGGCTTTTTTTGGTAATCATATAATATGTAATTATTGTGTTAATAATCATATTATATTTGTATTAATCTTTTTCATCAATATTTATAAAGATAAACCTTTATTGCACATGCCTAATTTTTTATTATATTCGAATCGATCTTTATTGCCTTGTATTAAATATTTTTTTCTTCCAATATTGCAAGAATATGACTTTGTGACTCATGAAATTCAGTATAATAAATGTCTAAATATACTAAAAATTCCAATCTTTAGTATAACTCAAAATTCAAGCTAATACCTTTAACAGTTAAGATTCTTTGTATTGGCATAACAGAAAAATTGCACATATCTAAACAAGATAGGAATAACTTGGGGTTAAAAATTTGTTATGTCAAAAATTTTACGAAATAATCTGTGCTACTCATCATGATAAGCATAATGGGCATGAAAAACCTGGAAAAAGGTAAATTTTATGCTTCATTTTTTTTAAAAAAATCGTAATAATCAACTTATAGGATTTGGTTAGACAAAACACTGATCATATTCTTGCCGTTTCCGAAAAACAAATGCAAATATTTCAATGCAGTAAATGCAAAAATTATTAATATTCAAATGTATTCTGAAAATTTGGCTAGCATTTAATATTTAAGCGAGCAATATATTAATTCATTTTTATTCAGTTTTTATTTATGTATTTACTTTATAATTATTATATAATTATTATTATAATTATTATTCCTTAAACTGTAAGCAAATCCAGGCAAATTTGCCTAGAAAATTGCTATAAAAATGCTTATGATCTATATTTTTTAAAACTTAAGATATTTAATTAAAATTTTTTTTGATAATATTTGAAAATAAGGATTATATTATAGTAGTATTTAATTTTATATTATAAGAAAAAAAGTTTAAGTTGCTAATAAGCTAAAAATAGACAAATTTTAAAAAATTTTTTATCCAAAAAAATTATCTACTTTTTCTTGGCGAACTCTATAAATATTAGCTCTAGCTTCCTAATTTAATAGAATGATATAGTTTATAAAAAGGATTACAACTTTAATTATTAAAACTTTTGTGATTTACTTGTAAAAATTAGGACTTGTATTAGAAGTGAAAATTTTTTTATAGACGGGAACATATAAAATTTAAGAAAACCTAAAGAAAAATTTTATAGTAAAAATTTTAAAATAAAAACTTTAAACTTTCATTGCTTTAAAGTTTATTAATAATTTTAAAAAATTTTCATAATAAAGTTTATAAAATATATTTTAAAGAAAATATTCTATAAATAAAGTATACTTCATATGCTTAATAAATTTTTATTTTATTTAAAAAAATATAATATTTCTAAAAAAATCCAGGCAAATTTGCCTGGATTACAGTTTAAGGGATGTGTATTTTATTTCAAAAGAAGTGACAATACAATTTAGTCTGCAATAGTAATAAGGTTATAACCTCTTTGAAAATTAATTTATTACAATATTAATTATATTATTTAGTTAATGGATGCATAACAACCAATAACAGTTTTATTTGGCAGGCGAAAAATCTGAAGGATCATTTTTACTAATAATATAATTTGTTAATAATAACAATAAAAATTGCGCATTTTATAAATAAAAATAATTATAATTATTATTAATTGCATTAATATTTATAAATACAATTCTTTTATTGTTTCATGCTCTATTTTTTTTTTTAAATCAACCTTTATTACCTCATATTCCATATTTTCTTCTTTAACATTTTAATAATTTGCAAGGATATGGTTTCATGACTCTTGAAATTCATTATAATGAATGTCTGAATGCTAAGCTAAAAACTTCTAATCTTTAGCATAACCTGAAATTACCTTTAAGATTCAAACAACTGAATAATTGCACATGTCTAAACAAAATAAGAATAATTTAGAGATGGAAGTTTGTTATGACAAAAATAATCTGTACTACCCACCAAGCTGAACATGATGATTATGAAAAATCTAGAAAAATTAAAATTTTTTTTTAAAAAAAAAAAATTAAAGCAATAATCTTTTTTTTATTAGATTCAGGTTAAGCAAAGCACCAATCAAATTCCTGATGTTGCCAAAAAACAAGTGCTGTATGTTTTATACAAGAAATACAAAAACTATTTCATAGCCATTAAACATCAAAAAATTTTATACATAGATATTGATCGATATATAGCATTTAATCGTTTTATATCGATTATATAATATCGTTATATATCGATTAAAATATTGTTATATATCGATTAATCGGATAAAATTGATATATATCTATGATCGATATATATCATAATATCGTTATATATTGATTAAATTGGATAAAAATCGATATATATCTATAATCGATATATATCATTTTTTAATATTTAATCGTTATATATCTATAAATCGATTATAATCATAATTATTTTGAAATGATATATATCTATAAATCGATTATAATCATAATTATTTGAAATGATATATGACGATTAGCAGATCTTTAACGATTGCATATTGTTTTGACC
>QKWP01001272.1:103417-151045 GCA_003550325.1 Gigaspora rosea | reverse complement strand
ATATATATATATATATTCAATGAATATTCAATGAATATATTCAGTGAAATTTTAAGTATTCGAATATTCATTCAGTGAAAAATTATATATTCGAATATTCGAATATTCAGTAAATATTCAGTAAATAGTATTCATCGAGTCAGACCTCTAATTATAACCAAAGTTTATTTTGGAAGGAAAAGACTGCAGAGAAGGAAGGAAGTTTTAAACAACAAAATTTCAAATTTAAGTCAGAAGTAATAGGAAATAATATGAAATATGGAAAAGAAAGACAAGTAGTTAGTGAGGGATTAAATATAATTATTAGAGCAGAGTCAAGCAAACCAAAAGAGAAAAACAAGGTGAAGGAGTATACAGAAGGTGCTGGGAAAAAGAAACAAATATACAACTAGAAGAGAAAGTAGAAAAGCTATGCTAGATATATAAAAGAGCTTAAGGCATCACTAGTACAAGCGATTATTCTCAGATCGAGCAGGAAGAAAACTTCCACAGTATTCCTAACAGGTGCCAAAGTTGTACAAACAAAAATGGATACTACTAGAAGATTGAACATTCCTAGTAGTACAAGTCAAAAATTAGATGGTCGTAGTATTTATTCAGATAAAGAAAAAGAAAAGATAGATGATTTCTTGGAGTTAAAATAGGAATATATAACATTAATGGGTTAAGAACAATAGTTATCAGTTACAAGAATTAGCAGATTTTGGTACAAGAGAAATATTTAATTTATTAGGTATAGTAAAAACGAATATAAATAGTAAACAAGGAAAATTTATAGAAATAGATAGATCCTGATACTTAGATTTCTGGACCAATGTAGAGAAAAACAAGAAAAAAGGATCAGGTGTTGGAGTATTAATTGATAAAAAGTATGCTGCTCATATAACTAAAATACAAAAAAGAAACCTTTATAGTCTCGAGGTTCATCTAACATTCAAAAAAACTACGATAGTTTTTTGGACATTATACTTCCCTCCAAATGATAAAACAATTAAAACATCCCTACAAAAAGAAGTAATGAATGCAATAGCAACAAGAAAAAGATATACATACTATATATTGGAGGGAGATTTCAATACTTTGTTAGACCCAGACCTGACTCTACAAACAGCAATGTGCAAAAAAGCAAAAAGAAAATAGCGCTTGCCTCTTGGCTAAGAAGAATTGGCTTCATTGAATCTTTTAAGCACTGTTACCCAAAAGAGACCAAATACATATAGACGAATAGAAGAACCAAGAAAAGAATAGATCACATTTGGGTAGATGGTAAAATGAAAGCAGGCTTAGTAGAGAGTGATATAGAGGATATGTCTCTAATCACAGGCAGCGATTACAACACAATATGAGCAAAAATAAACATGTTTCCAATTTTCCATTTCATTAATGATACTAGAAAGGAGGTAAGGGGGCTTCCAGAAATTATGTAATATTTTGTTACTAATAAATTTCAAAATTTTATCCTATTCACTCATACCTGATATCTATTAGTCAATCAAATTTTATATTTTTTAAAATGTATTCATATGTTTCAATTTAAAAAATTAATAATAACTATTGCTCTACTTGACCAATTTAGATAATTTAACTACCAAAATGTTCGTCTTACTAAGACAATTCTAACAAGCCCAAAATCGGTAAAATCTGATCACAGAATTCCAAGATCATTCAATTTTTGTGTAATTTTAATAGTAATTTTTTAGAATCACTAAGTAAATTTCTTTAATATTGAATAACTTTTGATCCACTGGCCTGTTTTGAATTATTTAACTACCAAAATGTTCATCTTAGTGAAGCTAAATTCTAATCACAGAATTCCAAGATCAATAAAGGTTTTATTATTTATTTAACAATACAAATCTTTATCGATTTTGGAATTCTGTAATTAGAATTTAGTGATTTAAAATTGTCTCACTAAGACGAGCATTTTGGTAGTTAAATTATCCAAAACAGGCTAGTGGATCAAAAGTTATTCAATATTAAAGAAATCTACTTAGGGCAGTGTCATTAATCATCTGATTATTTTTTATCAGAGGCCTACCTCCCCCCCTCTTCCTTAATATATAAATAGTCAGGTTCTTATATATAATTTCAACTTTTTTTACCCCCCCCTAAAAAATCACCTGATTTTTGTTACTCCCCTTAGTGATTCTAAAAAATCACTATTAAAATTACACAAAAGTTGAATGATCTTGGGATCCTTTGATTAGATTTTAATGATTTTGGGTTTGTTAGAATTGTCTCAGTGAGACAAACATTTTGATAGTTAAATCATCTAAATTGGTTCAATAGAACAATAATTATTAATAATTTTATAATTTTATACTTTGGGCAAGAATTATAAAAACTTGACCAGAATTATAATTATAACCTGATATTTTCGAGATCTCATCCACCCACCAAAAAATTACATAATTTCTGGAAACCACCTAAATAACCCAAAAAGGAGAAATTCTTTTTATAAGAAAGCAAGTAAGAAGAATTAGAAAAACCTTCAAGCAAATCTGGAGAGGAGAGCGAAGAAACTCTCACTTAAAAGAATAGACAAAGCAGATACCGGAATAGACAAACAAGCTAAAATTAATCATGATTGAGAACAGCTACAGGATATGATTTTAAAAGCAGCCCAATGAAATATTCCCTCAAAGATGACTAGGTACTCTAAGGATGAGTATAAAAAGAACATAGAAAGAGGCCCTCTATTCACTGATACAAAGAACCTAAAGAGAATAGCTAGAGTTGCAAAGAAGAATAAGGAGAAGCCAGTAGAGCCAATTGACCAACTCCTCTACGATTCACAAAACAAATAATCAATGAAAAACATGGAATGCAGATTCCAAATACTCCTTATATATGGTTACAAGAATGGATCAATGAAACAAAAGGTTGGGTAAAAATCTTGGAGAAGAAGCTAAAAGGAGAGAAGCAATCTAGAAGGAGCAAGCAGATATTAGAGAATATAGAAAAGAGGTTCAGTATAATCAGAAAACAGGATAAATTAATATTAAACAGTATCTTGAATAGACTATGGAAAAGAGCCTCAATAGACAAAATACTAGTTAAGAGTAAGTAAGGTTGTATCAGTCTGGTCTGGTCCGGTCTCTAAGAGGACCGTTATCATAGTTTTTATGGACCCGGTCTGGTCCTTCAGTCCTATAACAGCCCTTTAATGATTACGTCAATCTTAATGCATAAGATTTTATTGCCCAAAAATGATGTAATTATTTACTGTCAGGTGTAAACAAACATCATATGATCTACATAGGGTGTGCAATGGGCTGGGTTGGGCCGGGTATATTCAAACCCAAGCCCGGCCCATAGAATTATAAACCCGGCCCAAGCCCAGTCCAATCAATTACAGGATTAAATATTTAGGCCCAATTCCGGCCCATTAAATTACAAACCCAACCCAAGCCCAGCCCAATTAGTCACAGGTTTGAAATATAAACCCAAACCCAGCCCGATCCGCCTGGGCCCGTCCCAACCTGCCCCAACCCGGGCCTAACCCGACCCGATCTATAATTTGCAAGTAGTACTACAAATCGTATCAAAAAATGCAATCGATTAAATTGATTATAGCCAACTAACCGATTAATCAATTAGTCAATTAATCGATTAATTTACTAATCTATTGGTTAGTATATATATCGAAATGGCTTGGATATTGCATAGCTACTAATTAAAAGATCAAAGTACTGTATGATATACTGAATATGTACTATGTAAATAACTAGTTGATTATATCAACTAATCGACTAACTACTCGATTAATCAGTTAATCGATTAATCGTTGACAATTGATTAGCTTTCTAATAAAATTATCAATCGATTAGTTGGCAACTTAACGATTAATTGATTATCGATTTGGAATACTATTTGCAAACTTGGCCCAACCTATTCTAAATTAAAATATATTTGAAGTTGTTTATAATGTCTTTACTAGTATTTGCATCGTACTTAAGAGCGACTGTTAATTTGTTGTCTTTCTATTATATCAAATTTTAATGAACTAAAATATTAGCTATGCGTAAAAAGAATCTATAAACTAATTAGAATTGAAGAATTTAAACCTTAATTAGTCTAATTAGATAAATCGAATTCTAAGTAATTATATTATGAAAAAAATTATAAAAGAAAAAAAAAACTACAATTGCAACAAAAGAAAAAAAAAGAATGCAATTGTAAAAAAAAAAAAGAAAAAAAAATACTGCAGGTTTAATTCAGGCCCAAGTCTTCTACATTATTCAGCCAATCTTGGCCACACATTAACATTCCAACGGATTCGGGCATAAGATTTAAGCGATAATCATCAACGACCCTCCCGGCCATACTAAATACCTAAATATAAAACACAATTAACTGATTAGCCCATTTTTAAAATTTATAAAAAAAATAAATTGAAGTCAAAAGATTTATTTACCGATTCAGACGCTACAGAGGTTATTGGAATAGCAAGGATGTTTCTTGCCATTAATGAAACATTAGAATATTTTAGTTGATTCATCTTCCACCAAGCAAAAATATTAAATGGCTCAGAGCAAGAGCAAGGGAAAAGCGGATCTGAAAGATATCTCTCAAACTCATCTAATTCTGTCTTATTGACATTGATAAAAGCATCAAAGTCTCGCATATCTTCATTATCTTCATTATGAAAACCGTCTGAAGAACCATTTGCCACAGTATCAACCGTATTTTGTGCATAAGTTGAATTGTAAATAGTTACAACTCTACAATTACAGATAATTATTAAAATAATAAATAGTAATACATAATCGAAATTAGAGATGTTATCCTGCTTAAAATGCTCAAATCGGCTAAAGTTACTTAAAAAAATTTATTTATTTTTAACATTATTTGAAGAACTATTTTACATTGTAAAATAGTTCTTCAAATAACAGTAAAAATAAATAAATTTTTTTAAGTAACCTTAGCTGATTTGAGCATTTTAAGCAGGATTAGGGATTGGAACTGTTTAACCATTTAAAAAATTGCTCTATAGTTCCGGGCAGAATTATGTTGGTCGTGGGCCAGAACTATTTTAATGCCGGCCAAATTAAACGGTTAAACGGTTAAACGATTAAACGATTAAGAAAAATTTTAGGCGATTCCAATCCCTATTTTACATTACACAAAGCAGGATAATATCTCTAATCGAAACAAAAATGAAAGACTAAATTTGACAATAACTTACTTTGATTTAATTAGAGCTAGCTTTTCCTCTGCTTCAATGTGTGATAATTCCATTCTCTGTGTATACAGATAAGTAAGGGGAGTAACAAAAATCAGGTGATTTTTTAGGGGGGGAGGGGGGTAAAAAAAATTGAAATTATATATAAGAACCTGACTATTTATATATTGAGAAAGAGGGAGGGGGGTAGGCCTTTGATAAAAAATAATCAGGTGATTAATGACACTGCCCTAAGTAGTGACATCTTAAAACGAGGATCCAAAATCAACGCAATGCAGTGCATATCGCCCATTTCTGCCCAGTATTTATCAAACTTGTCTTGCATTGGGTTGATCATTTGAAAGAGAAAAAGGTCTAAGTTAGCAGTATTCTGAAGGTGCGATCTAATTTTTAATAGTTGAGTAAGAAAAATATTTGCAGTAGAATAGGAGTTTCCTGATATAACTTTGGTAACTGAATCAAATATAGTAATTAATTTACGCTCACAGCAAAATATGAATTACGATATATTTATGTAATTTGAATATTAACTAAAAGTATAAAGTGCATCATTACTTTTTTGATCGATATTTCTTATTGTAAAAAGAATAAATAAATAAATGACGCAGTTTATACTCATTAAAATTACGCAAATACGTTGTAATAGTAAATATTCAACATTGCTTACTATCGTAAAATGGTTTTAGGAAATCGCGTAGATTTGTGGCCTGTTCCTACTCTTCATCCAAAGGTGCAATTGGTCCGAAACTAGAATCTTGATATGCAAGATGCTCAAATACATCTCTATATGGGATAGTGGACATTAGCATAATATACGTCGAATTCCAGCGGGTAACTACGTCAAGAGCCGGTCGCTTGCTTGAAGCAAGTTTATTATGAAACCCAGTAATATAATCCTCGAAGATTTGCTGTCTGCGTTCTGAACTATGTATTCAATTCACACAATCCCGGATCTATAACATCAACTATATGTAAGTAAGTCAACTCTCTTTAAATCGAATTAATTACCAAATACTATTATAATAAACTAAAAATGTAAGAACATTTATTATAAATAACTACATTGATTACATTTAACTATATTTAATTAATATAATAAAATCTGCTTTACTTACGAATGTGTTTAAATAATAAATTCTTTTTTTTTTCTCTACCAAACTGACCAATCATCTAGTATTATGTTGTGCAATATGTTACGAATTTTAAAATTTTGTGTATCATTTGAATGCTTTCTTTTTATCTATATACTATCCTGATATATGCTTACGGCGCTATCATAGCAATAACCAAAACTACAGTACTTCCTGTAATCATCCTTAAGAAAATCTAAATTTTATCCAGGCTTTTTTTGCCTTGCAAGTTCGATATAACAACTATTAAGTCCCAGTGCAATTTCAGGCTGCAATCCGATGTAACTATCAAACGACTATTATCCAATTGACATCTTTGACATGTTTATTGCTATGTTATAATTTTATCATCCTTAACAAATTACATCTCCTATTATTACTTTGTTCCATTAATATAAATTTAAGGGATCTATTTATTTTTTTGTTTCGTAACTATTTAAGATTTGTTATTTCCAATAAGCGGACGAGAGTGCACATGAAAATGTGAGAATAATCTGAGTATCACCTATATTTTTTGTAGCCAATTCCAAGATTACATTGTCCACTATGGCCAATTTAAGTACCGCTTAAATGCCTTTTTTTTCATTCTTAGTGTCGTATTAATAAGTGCTAAAAATTACATTTAAAATAAATTGAAAAATCGCACTGCATGCAGACGCACGACTAATTTATGTAACCTTATTTAAAATCTAAAAACCTATTATTAATTTTAACTTGATCATCAAATTTAAAGGAGTTAAGTATGAAAAAATAATAAATAAATTGATTTTTCAATGATCAAAGCTATAAACGCAAGTAGATTGTATAGCACATACCATTAGCTAATTTTATGTATCGATAACTAATTCGTTTAGAGAGAGTTGTCAGTAGTATATTTAAAAAATATTAATCTATTCACCTACTTTGCTCACAACGTTCTTAACCACTTTAAGCCCATTGGTTACTATGAGGTTCAATATATGTGCGCAACAGCGCTAATGCAATAAGCTAGAGGTTGGAATCAGTCAAATTTTTTGTGATCAATTATTGATCGAACATGTGCAAGATAAATCGATCTATAATCGATTATGTGCTTTGATCGATCAAAATCGTTTGATCGGTTAAAATCGTTGGATCGATCATAATCGTTTGATCATTTAATTGGTCAAAATCGTTTGATCGATCATAATCGATCATGGATTTTGATTGGTCAATATGCTTAATCGGTCAAATTGTTAGATTGGTATTGTTAGATTGGTCATAGTTTATGACCGATCATGTATATGAATGAAATAAATCACTGATCAGATAGCTTAAAATTAATGTAAAAAGGATTATCCGGATTATAATCCTAGATATCTTTTATGCAATTGGTCAACGATGATAATACAAAGTCTACTATAAATTTTTGACAATGATATAATTTTTCTTAAAAGAATTTAATGTGGGTTTATTTTTATCATTTTAAATATAGCGTTATACTAAGTGTATATCTTATACCTGTAATATAAATATAGCGTTATACTAAGTGTATATCTTATGTCTTCATATAAATATTGCATATTTATAATTGATAAAAAGATATAATTACCTGTAGTAAAGTAAAATATATTCAGCCATATTGTTCTAAAATCTGAAGGGTTACTCTTATTTATTGATAATATCTGGTACTTCAAGTTCATAAAATTGACTATCTATAAAAGAATTATTAAACAAATCAATAATATAGGAAAATATAATTTATTAAAAAAAAAACCAAAATGATAAATATCTTTATCATCATTATTGGATAAAATAAAACAACTTGTATAATAAGAGTCATTATATACGTGCATATCCTCATTTTTATATTTTGTAATTTTTCATCAGATTTGAACAATTCAGATAAAATACTTTCACTATTTAGCCATTCTGCAAAAATATTACAAATTTCAGTTGCAGTTGGTCGTTCTTTTAGGTCTGTACTCTAACATTTCTTTATTAAATTCCATAACACTTTGCAGTATTTTTATGAATATGTAGACATAAACTTGTATTTGAAATTGGTCTTTAGATTTGGATTTTGGCTCAAAAGGAACGGGTTTACCGCATAAAATTCCCACATAACTATACCAAGTGAATAAATATCTAATGCTTTAGTATATTGTTTATTGTTCCAAACTTCAGGAGCAATATAAGGTAAAATTCCACAAATTCTATCTGATTTCAATTTTAAAACAATATTGGCTGTACAAGAAGGAGAGCTATCTATCTATAGATAAATTTTCAAATCCAACCATTCCAACACGCACGCTTCATTATGCGCTCATAACACGTACCCACCCTCGCATAGTAACTTTTCTTTTGGTTCTTTTCTTAAAAGGAGAAGACAAGAAATAGTCCAAAAAGCCGAAAAGAGTGAATCAAAATAAGAGACCAAGGATTTACCGAAGACTTAAAATAGTTTTTATAGGACTTAGTGCTTATTTTTTTATATATTTTTAACCCCTCGTGATAGAAACACGCAAGGACTTAAAATTAAACAAATTTATAAAGAAAAAATATAATAAAACCTACCTTACATACAAAACCAAATTTCTTTTTCAAAGTCAGACCACGACATTAGCAGTCTTAGGTCCTCATATCAACTGATTTGGTTTGGCCCCAAAATTAGCCAATCATGATTGAGAATTATTTGTCGTTAAAATTTATTATAGAGAAAGTTTTTTACAAAAGCGTTTTTTAAACTTATATAGAATATTGCAATATCTACCTGTTTAATTATTGGCTGAAAGTAAGTTAAAAAGGCTGTTTTTCTTAAAAATTGTCTCCGAATTCACTCTTACCCATTATACAACTGATCAAACAATGGCAAACCGATAATTCACTGCCTGAAAATACCCGAATGCTTCAACAACTAGTGATAGTACTTTCATTATAGCTTAGAATAGCTGGTTTTTTGGTATTTATTGTTTATTTATCTTATATAGAGGCTAAAAAAACATTTTTAATGAATGTTTCGTTTGTACGTCACTAAATGGCAAAAGTTCATGTAACAGTTTATCGAAAAAAGACCCCTAAAAATCAAATCGGTGGATATGTAAATTTGGTTTTGACTTTTTCCTTAATAGCATCTTCGTTAAAAAAACTCCTCTCATGAACCAATTTGAGCATCCATTTTTGAAACAGTTGTAGGATGTCATAGATGAAAAACTTTACCATTTCCTAAATAAATACCATAATCTACTGTTGCTGTCCAAGAGAATATAGAATTGCCTATTCTTTTAGTTTTCTTTATTTTTATTACGTCCAATGTTATTGAAAGTTCTAAATATGCAATATACGCTCTTTGAATAAGGTCATGGGAATGAATTATTTGAAGATCTGATGCAATACATTGTAGTAGATTTAATCCTTCCAATCCATTAGTACTATACTACGTAGATTTGTGCGCAAATATCCATGTGGAGCATATTCCATAACTAGAATATAATCTTTAGAAGCCTTGTCTTTTGATATACCAAAGCATTTTAAAAATGTTGGATCTTTAAGTCTGATATCACAATAAACCTTTAACTAATTATAAGAATATATATAAATGATAAATACAATATAATTATTGATGATTTTTATAAATATTACCTCTTTTATAAATTCTTCGTAATAATTATCTGATTTATGAAGTAATTTAAGCGCAACCATTTGACGTAATTTTGACTTTTATCAACCCAAATAGCATTGCAAAACCACCTCTACCTATTTCCAAATTTATCCAAAATAACTGACATTTATTTTCTATCAACATTTTTTTAAATCATCAATTACTGTATTACGATTTGTAGTGTTACTGGATAAACTTTTTACTCGGCATTGCAAAGCCACAAATAATAAGATTAAAAATATAGTATAGAATCCGGATTTACCCAGATTCGGATTATCATCTGGATACACAAGGTAGAATCCGAATTTAATTCAAATAGCCCTTAAAAAATAGGATCGAAGCACTAGTGCAAAGACCCATGCTTGGTTATTAGGCTCTGTGGCTCCATAAGCATTGTAAGGACCTCTTGTTTTAGTGATTAAACTCCGAGGTTACTGTTCACTTCGGTACGTTCGATCACTGAACGAACGATCATACTCAAAAAATTTTTTTTATATGATTGGTCACAATCAAACAGATTAAATAATCGATCATTTCGTAATCGATCGTCATCTCTACTCTATTATTCGAATTATTAATATTTATTGATATATTTTAAGATATTTTAAGATCTGCATTATTTGATATTAATTTAAAACCATTATAATTTTCTCCAATACCCAATTCAGTAATCGATCAAAAATTATAATCGATTGAACTAACTTTTGAAATCTTTTGAAATCGAACATATCAAGTTCGAATCTCTAATTGTAATCGATTAAACTTTATGATCGATCATAGCCTTTTGATCGCTTATAATCGATCAAATAGCTATGATTGATCATTGAGTTTGATTGATCATGATCGAACAAAAAAATTTGTGATTGATCATGACCGATTTGACCAAGCAATCGATTATACCATGTTCGATTTCAATCTCTACAATAAGCTTCCACTCGCAACGAGTGCATTTTGTTCAGCGAGCTTGCGTTTTATATCTATCATTGCAGCGCTGTTGCTGGATGCATTATCTAAGGTAATTGCTAGCGTCTATAACAAATACTATATATCAATATATATACATGAATAAAAAAAACTGCTGAGTTACTAAATACCTACTTTAGACACAATATCCCAATCTTCAAGGCATTTAAAAAAGGTAGAACTAATAGTGATTCCAGTGTATGGCGTGGAAACTAATCTAAATGCCAAGAGAATTTTTCGAAGATTCCAATCTTTGTCAACAAAATGGCCTAGTTGAGATACAATAAATAAGCGACTAGAAAAAATAAACAAATGCTAAAAAAAAATATTATATACATGTAACAGCCATGTAACCAAGATTTTGGTTTGATGTCCAAAGGTTGGTTGTAAAACTCAGGCGTCCGGGAGTATCTTGTAGCATCATACGAACTTTTTTCGCAAGATCTTCAACATGATCCTTACAATCTGCACATGTTGTATTAATGCACATTACTTTGAACTGTGGTCGTAAATTTCTAAGAAGCTTCAGGAATCCCTTGTGTTCAACTATGTAAAATGGATATCCATGTATGAGAACCATATCGTCTAAGTCTTGACGACTTCTCTCTTGAGAGAATTTGCAATTAACGATACCAGATGTAGAAAGTTGTAATTGTAATTGCTGCTGCAATTCATCTTTAAGGTATTTACTACATTTGGTATTTTTTAAGTGACGGATCAAGACACTTGTTCCCGTTTTAGAATCATATTTAAAATTACCTTTACAATATGTGCATTGGGCACAGTTCTCTAATGTAGTAATTATATTGAGATTTAATATATTACATAACCTATTGATTATCTAAACTCTTACTTTGGGGAATATTTTTGACAAAATGTCCTTTTTTAAAAACCCACGACTCAATGTTGCCTGTTTTACGTTTCTTAATAGCAGGAGTTTTTTCTAAACTTTCATTTCACTAATATTTGATTTCATGCTTATTTTAGTAGATAATTATAATGGTTTAAATGAAATAGTCCAGTGATAAGTAATTGTATTCTTTCTTTAGCGTAGTGTAATATTGTTCTTCGAAAAAAAAAGGAGGCAATGTCTTTTAAATTAACTCAAAAAATCTAATTTCCATGTGGTTTTGTTTCTATTTTCATATTTAAAAAAAATTACAAACCAAATATATATATATATATAGAATTAATTCTTAGAAAAAAAATGTTTGAGTTGTAGAATATATAATGCCATACGTAAGACGCAAAGAACCGGTCACCTATTTAATATAATATATATAAAATTTTAAGATTGCTAACCAATAAAAATTTGTATTACACTATTATCAATAAATTTGTTTAATATATATAAAATTTTAACACATCGCAGGTTTGATCCAGTAATTGGAAAAATAATTGTTAGGTGATTATAATGAGAAAATTTATAAAGATTATAATAAAATCTTTATAAAGAGATATTAAAAATTCATTGAAGTGGTGATGTACCAAATTGTCTTAAAGTATAACAGCATATTTGTTTAGTTTTTAGTTGAAGGTAGTACGTAATTTAGGGCAAGTCAAATTAGAACGGTATAGAAAATTCTGAAAAGTAAGCAATGAATAGAAAGATACGATGATGAGATTTTTTTTTTTTGAAGCAACTTCTAATTTTGAAACGAAAGATTATAGAAAAGTACGACTAAAAGAGGTCTCCAGCGGCAGTTTCTTTTCGCTATATGACTGAATAATAAAATTGTAAAAATTCGGTATCAGCAAACATTTTTCTACGTACGTACGTACGTATGTACCATAAAAAAAAAAAATTCTTTTCACTAATTATGCTTTCTAACTATAAAGTTATTCATGTGCGACACTAGTTTTTATATATATTTTTAGATAACTATATATATTATATAATGTATTACTATAGTTCAAAAAAAAGAAGTAAAATTTTAATACAATAGGTCTGTGACCAATAAGAACTATATACTTTTAATGGGTATTACCAGGTCTTATCGGGCCTCTTTGTAATACCCGGACCCGGCCCATTATTTTACAAGCCCAGCCCGAACCTGACCCGATTAATCACGGGTTTAAAAATTTGGGCCCAGGCCCAGCCCATTATTTTACAAGCCCAGCCCAAACCCGGCCCAATTAATCATGGGCTTAAAAATTTGGGCCCGGGCCCGGCCCAACCCGGCCCAACCCACAAATTGCCGGATTTGGCCTGGTCCATTGCACACTCTAGATCTACATTACACCTGATCAAGAAATTTGATTGGGTAATACAAATATCACAGTTATGTTTACAAGAACTGGTTCTAGAACCAGTTCTTTAATAGTCCCATGGTCCTTATTGGTCCCGGTTTGTGACCAGTCCTGAACCAGTCCTTTTCAGGACCGATGCATCCCTAGTTAAGAGAGAAGACTCGAGATGCCTATCTCCAGAAATGGTTGTAAACCCAAAAGAAGTTAAAAAAGAATTAGATGTTTTCTTTTAGAACTACAGTATTTTAGATAGAGAAGCCATAGGTTTAACCAAATATTAGAGGAATGGACAAATGAATACAAGCCAAAAAAGAACATTGACCCAAATTGGTATAAAGAAGTAGAAGAACTGATTACTGAACAAGAGTGGATAGAGTTTGTTCAAGTAGCTAAAGTTAGGGAAGTGTAGTTAATCACGTAATTAGGGTTTACATAGGTCCTGACCCCCCCCTAGTGATAGAACTATTGATCAATCAAATTTAAAAAAACTCAAAACGTCTTTGACCTGAAAATAAGCTACCTCACAATTAACAAAAGTCGCTACATAGTAAAGTCTAAGCAAATTGAAAAAAAATCGATTAAGTAAACTTATTCAGCAGATCAAAATACACTTTTCACAAAATTTTAATAAATATCGAAGAATTTTTTATTAATTGACTTTTGATTTTTACATTCAACGAAAAAATTAAAATTTTTTAAAAAAATATATTCAACGAACGTAAAAGTTAAAAGTTAAATAATAAAAAATTCTTCAATTCTAATAAAAATTTTAGGATATATGCATTTTGATCTGCTGAATAACTTTACTTAATCGATTTTAATCAATTGATTTAGTAGAATTTAGACTTTACTATGTAGCAACTATCTGTGATTAACTAAAAATCTATTTTACTTCAATATTATTGGCTATTTATACTATACTGTATATATATGTAGGATGTGATATTTGGGAACCCCCTCTACTCCCCTAAAAAATTACGTGATTTTCTGCACTTCTCTAAATAATAGTTCTTTAATAGTATTNATCTGCTGAATAAGGTTACTTAATCGATATTTTTCGATTTGCTTAGTAAAATTTAGACTTTACTATGTAGCAACGTTTGTCAATTGTGGGGCAAATATATTTTTTTAAAAAATTTTAATTTTTCTGTTGAACATAAAAATCAAAAGTCAATTAATAAAAATTCTCCAATCTTTATGAAAATTTTATGGTAAGTGTATTTTGATCTGCTGAATAAGGTTACTTAATTGATTTTTTCGATTTACTTAGTAAAATTTAGACTTTACTATGTAGCAACTATCTGCAAATAACTAAAAATTGATTTTCTTTAATATAACTGGCTATTTATACTATATATATATATAGGACGTGATATTTGGGGACCCCCCACCCCCTTAAAAAATTACGTGATTTTCTGCACTTCACTTAATACTGCTCCAGGCATATCTGGAATCGGGTATAGGCTTTTACAAAAAGCTGGCCCTCAAGCAATTAAGCTTTTTATCAAATTTGTGAATCAGGTTCTGAATACAAGAATAATTTTATTGAAGTGGGAAATCAGCCAGATATTCACCATTCCCAACCTAACAGAATGGGATTTGTCATTGTCTAGTATGAGACCAATAGTTCTTCTAAACACATTTAAGAAAAGTACGGTTAGGGTAATCCAAAAAGATTAAACAAAGTAATAGTAGAGAGGTACATTTTGAAGGGACTTAACTTCACGGCTTACTTGGAGACTCAACAAATGCTCTAATCCACATTGTGAACAATCTATTCAAGTATACAAAGGAGAAAAAAGAGGAGATGTAGGAGTATTACAAAATATAAGGAAAGCTTTTAACTTAGTAAGCACAGTAAGCATTCAAAAAGCTTTAGAAAAGATTAAAGTCCCTAGAAAAATAGCTACCTTTATCGTAGAACTGTATTCAAAGAGAAACATGAAAGTTATCACAAAGTTTGGAACAAATAATAAATTCAAGGTCAAAGAAAGCATAGATCAGAAAGAAATTATATCTCCGCTGGTCCAGCAAATAATATATGACCCCCTTCTTTGTAAACTTCAATGACAGAAAAAAGTTTTGAATTAAAACTTCATTGGCCAATTTCAGCTTAAGGGAAAACTAGAATGAAATCTTTCAGAACAGAATACATCGCTTATACAGATGATACCACTCTTATTGCTCTATTTAAAGAAAATTTACAGATAATTATTAGGACATGAGAAATTTTATAAACTAAACAATATAAAAATAAATCCAAAAAAAAACAGAGCTGTTAGTTTTGAACTCAAAGTTGAAGAAAGAAGAACAAATTGTAGAGATAGGTAGAGTAAAGTAAGAAGTATGGGCTCTAGGTGATAAAAAAGCAATAAGATTCTTAGGTGTTTGGCCAACTACAAAGTTACAGACACAGGACTGTAAAAGATTATACTAGGAAGTTTCGTTCGCCTGAATTATCCAAGATAAGAGGATTTCTGTAGGGCAGATTAAATATTTGAACAATAAAGTACTACTTCCCCAATTAGAGTATAAAGCAAATCCAGTTCTTCTGAGCAAGAAAGTTTGTAAAAAGGTCCAGCAACCAATCATAAGAATAGCAAAACAGAAAACAGGGCTTCTATTAACTGCTCTAAATAGTATTATGTGTCAAGAAGATTTAATCGGCCTTAAATCTTTTTGGCAAAGACACACAAAGCATCACAAAACTGAATGGCTCATTAGAGTTAATGATGGAGGACCCTTTGGAGTATTAACAAATTTAAGACTCAGAAAGGCGCCGCTAGCGGTGCGGCTTGTCTCATGGACATTCAACTTACTGACATCCCACTTCGCTAACAATCAATTTACCGACAGCCTTGTCTTACAGACGACCATTTCACCTACACTCAACTCACAGACAAGCTAACTTAATCGACAAGTTATTTTGTCAACAAATAATTTACTGACAGTATATTTCACTGACAAATTAATTTACCGACAAGCTTAGGGCAGTGTCATTAATCACCTGATTATTTTTTATTAGAGGCCTACCCCCCTCCCTCTTTCTTAATATATAAATAGTCAGGTTCTTATATATAATTTCAACTTTTTTTACCCCCTCCCCCCCTAAAAAATCACCTGATTTTTGTTACTCCCCTTATTTTAATGACAATATAATTCATCGACACTATGTTTCACTGACAGTACATTATTTACGCAAGTAATACAAAATCTGATTTTGTAAGCATGTATGATAAAAATTTAGTGTTAGGACCTTAATATTAGATGCTATATAGTTAGAATGATATTTATTATATGTAAAATTTCATTCCTGTTATTTTTAATCAGTGCACCAAGATTGATTTAAACATTAGTTTTGCATATTTTTTGCTTTTTTTATCCTCAAAATCGACAAAAAAATTTGACAATCCTGATACAAAAAATTATTAAGTTTATTTAAGTTAGGTTTGAGTTAGGGTTAGGGTGAGTATTTAGGTTAGGGTTAGGTGAGCATCTAGGTTAGGGTTTGGATTTAGGTGATTTTATAGTAAAATTGTTTAAGTGAAACTTTTTTTAATTGTCGGGATTTTTGATTGTTGGAATTTATTTGTTGGGATTATAACCTGTTAAGATTTTGTTTGTTGGAATTTCATTTTAGGCTACACAAAGTTAATTTTTCGGTTTGCGATAACGGAAATGTATTGTCAGTGAAAGTACTATTGGTGAATTATATTGTTGTCAAAATAAGCTTGTATATAAATCAATCATGTCAGTGAAATGTACTGTCGGCGAATTAATTGTCGACAAAACAAGCTTGTCGGTTAAGTCAGCTTGTATGTAAGTTAAGTGTTAGAAACTAGTCGTCTGTTAAACAAGCCTGTCGGTAAATAGATTGTTGGCGAAATGGGTTGGTGAGTTGATTGTCAGTGAAGTAATACAGACCCGCAACTAGACCTTTGCAGCTCAAACCCTATATGGGAGCTAAACCGGGAATAACTCCTAAAATATAGGTCATCTCACAATTTAAATTATAGAATTTTGGTTTTAGCAAAAGAGCTAGAATTAGAGATTCCTGAATCCAATTTTACAAAAGAATAGTGCCTAAAGGAAGAGACAGGTACAAATAGAACGATAATGCACCACTTGAGTAATATAGGCAAGGCAGGAAGTATTAAAAGCTTGCAAAAGCTAGATTTATAGTATATAAACCAACTTTATGACACATGCTCCAAAACAATGCTTATCTTGTAACAAGTTAAAGAGCTAAAAGGTGAAGGTATGAAGGGAAGGAAAGCAGCTTGGTTCTAGCATATTAAAGAGACCATTTTGGAAGAGAATTTGAGAAAAGTGAAGGTTAATTATACAAATAATAGAGAAAACCAGTTAGTTTTGCTCCCGAAGCTAAAAAAAATCTCAGAGAAAAAATCGAAAAAAGAATGGCTCTTATATGAAGATAAGAAAAGTCAGGTTAAATATAGGGCACATTAAAAGAAAGACAAACTAAGCCAAAGATTGAAATATGGGCTTCAGGTGATAAAGAGAATTTAGAATTAGAATTCAAAAGCAAAAAGAAAAGAAGAAAAGAAAATTTAGAGAAAAAGCAGATAAAGGAAGTAACTCAAGAGAAAAGAGCTTTCACAGGCATTTCAAAGTAAGTCAATATGACATAGGACAACTAGAGCTTCTTCTTACTGGCAAATCACCTAGTAGACTTATGGTTGGGAAGTAAACAGAACAAAAAATTAGTAGTAAAGCCTATAACAGAAAGGTTGATAAATCTACTGATCCAAGTACCAATATGGTGAGAAGTTTTAATAAATAGATTGGTACAAAATAAAGACAAAAGAGAGAAGCTAAAAAAGGTGTTATAGCAGAACCTGGGTTTGAGAGATTTATTGTTTTATACAGATGGTTCAGTAAAGTGCGATAATTTAAATAGAGGTAGTAACTTAGGGTATAGTTTAGTACAGGTTAATGAAAAGAAACAGGTGTCAGAGATATAAAAAAGAAGATGCAAAATTGGATCTCTTCAACTAGACCAGAACTCATAGGAATTCTTTGCTCAATTCTAATAGTACCAGACAATAGCAAAGTGGTAGTAAGATCAGATAGCCAGGCTGCTATTGCTGCAATCAGAAAGGGAAATAGTACAAAAAAAAACAAAAGACTGGCTAAAAATCAGTAACCAGACAATTATGTATGCTATTAGTAAAGCAGTAGAAACAAAAAACATTTTATCTATAAATTGGAATAGCAAAAGAATAAGATAGAAATTCCAATTAGAAGCTTTATTAAAAATATATAAATACTTACTTTAGAGTTAGCTGCCCAATATACTGGTATCAGAAAAAGGATGCAGAAAGTTTAGAGGTTAAACAAATAAACTGGAGAGTATATAAAAGCCTACTAAGAACCTATCAAAAGGCTCAAGGAAGAAGCCTAGAAGAAAATACTACCTGGAGCTTTAGAATTAGAGTTTTCAATCATCTATTACCTACTATGTGCCAAAGAGCTAAAAACAGGCTGGACCTATACCCGACAACAGTTTGTAGAAAATGCAAAAAGAATGATAAAACCTTTAATCATCTAACATCTTATCTAACAGACAGAAATTATGGGAAAAGGAAAAAACATTGATAGTTAAAGATATATGGAAAAACTTAAACGATAAGAAGAAGGTGGCAATTTCAAAAAGGAAGTTAAGAGAGATACTTTTAGAAATTAATAGAAAAGATCCAAATACATGAAGGGCAGAATTGGCAAAAGGCCAGCTAGATCAGAACTTGAATCGAAAGCTAATAAAAGAAGGGCTTTCTGGGCAGAAAAGTTTGTGGGTCTTAACAACCTTTTTGGATAAGTGGCTTACATGCTTTCAGAAAAAGATTTGAACAAAAAGGTGTTCAGTTATAAACAAGTAGGAAAAAAGGCTAAGTATCACAACTTAGTTCAAATAAAAAAGTTCTAGAAAGACAAAGGAGAAGCAGAAAGGGCAGCAGAGGCCCCAAGAGAGAGTAGAACCCATACTTTAAGAAAGGGGAGTCGAGGTATAATTAAAAAACCCAATTCAAAGGACAATTTAGATACATATCTTAAAAAGGTAACAGAAATAAAAATGAGAAAATGGATAGAGAAAGGAAACTTCTCAGATTGGAATCAAAATAAATGGTAGTCTTGATAGGCAGCAATTCCTATTTGATGAAGTAACTGATCTAATATTTCTTATCTAAGGGTTAAACGGTTGATGGAAAGAAATTTTGCTATAGCAGATCATATTTAGGTGTCTCTAATGACAACCAGGTGGGTTGCACTTTAATAAGTAGTCAACCTAGAGTAAACAACATATAATGTATTGTAAATACAGAATATGAATAATAAAGTTGCGGCAGAACTGCCGAAGTTAAAAAAAAATTTTCTAATTAAACTTTGCAGAACCAATTTTTTTGATTCTAATGATAGTTAAATCATTCAAATTGTGTTAGTATATGATATGATATGAGTATTTATTGATTGTTTACTATAGGTTTTTTTTATTATGATTGGAAATGTACAGCATTCTACTTCTATATAAAGCAATTAGTAAAACTCTGCTGATTTTTACTATAAAATTTTGACCCTTTAATTGTAGATTACTATTTAATATACTAGTTGATATTATTTAAATTTATTTATATACAAGATTGATACTACTATACCAGAACTTACATTTTGTCCCTACTTATAGAGAGATTATCAAATTTGAAATATTATGAACTATTAGATTTATAGACTTGGTAGATTAAGATTTGACAAGTTAAAGAATCATTTTGGATAGTTTAATAGTAGTTTATTATTAAAAAAAAATAAATTATACAGTACTACATCTTACAATTTGTTATTTTGTTGTAATATTACAATAATTGTACCGTATATTCCCGAAAATAAGCAACCTTTTTTGGCCAAAAAATTATACAAAAAAATGAGGGGTTGCTTATTTTCGAAATATTGAGTTTTTTAAAAAAATTGAAAAACGTACTAATAAAAAGTTGTCCAAATAGCACCAAATTTTTACTATAAGTGTATGTTTATGCGCTGAACAACTTTACTTAATCGACCTTTGAAGTTTACTTAGTAAAAAAAAGTTTTATATATAGCAACTGCTAACACATTTTTTAAGATTTTTGAAAAAACAGGGGGTTGCTTATTTTAGGGGGTTGCTTATTTTCGGGAATATACGGTATATAAGAGTGCTGACATTTATTATCTAATATCCATTTACTATAGGGTCATACTTCCACTTCCAGGTAAGATCTATAAATAGAATTTTAGCCAATCAAATTTAACTAAAGTAAGATTTTTTTTGACCTCCACCCCTAAAATATTACCTAATAAATGTCAGCACCCTAACTACTAATTACAATAAATAAATTATATAGTAATATAATTGCTAACCACTTTCAATTTGATAATACAAATTATATATTATTGGTTTTTTAAATAAAAACTACTAGTCATTTCAACATAATATATAATTTATTATCAGATTAAAAGTGATCAGTAATTATATTATTGTAATATTTTTCACAATGACTAATCTATATGATTACAATACTATTACAATATTGTAATGCTATAAGACTAAAATATAATCTCATATATATATATTTTATTATAATATAGATACTACCAAATACTAAAGCCCAAAAACAGAACTTACAAAAAAAAAAGTTAGTACCAGAAAAGAAAAGAATTAAAGAAAAGTAAATAGAAACTAATACTTATTATATAGTAATTAGCTTCAAATTTCAAGTCCAATACTATTTTAGAAAAAAAACTAAATGAAACTAATACTTATTGTGCAATATATAAGTTTTTAGTACCAAGCTAAAAACCTATTCCAACAAAAATAAAATTTATAAAAAAAAAAAAATTAGTACTAGTAAAAAAAAGAATTAAAGAAAATAAATAAAGCTAATAATTATAATATAGTATATCAATTTCTAGTTTCAAGCCCAAACCCATTTCTAATAAGTAAAAAAACAAATGAAACTATTTTTTTTTTTTTTTTTTGCAATCTTGCTTTTATTAACTAGAAAAACTATGTAACTTTGTATACAAAATTTCAGTTTACAATACTACTACCGAAATCCCTCTTTTCTCTTATAAAAACTTACTCGTGCTACTTAATGTTTGCTAAGTTCGATCTGCTACAACAACAATTTTTCTCCTACAGGGGCATGCAACTCTTTGCACATGCTCCCATGATTACTAATTGGGCTATTAGCCTTGTTAAGATTGCTAATTTCTTTAAATTCTCCTCACTAACTTCAATGGTGAAGTGATTTCAATCCAAAACAAAAAGAAAAAAGGTACAAACAAGAAATTTAAAAGGAAAAAAGAAAAAAAAGGGTAGAACTACAAAACCTAAGTGAAATACCAAAAACAACAAAAAGAAAAGAAGAAAGATGAGAAAGACAAAGAAAAGAAACTAATCTATAACAAACACATAAAAGAAATGTAGTAGAAATGTGTAAATGTAAAAATTATATAATACTGTATAGAAACTCTACCAAAATATTATATATAAACTATATAGTAGAGAAATTTACACTAACAAACTACACCTAATTTTAGAAAAGGAAAGAAATTTCTACGAATATTCCAAAAAAATCTCTGACACATCATTCACTGTTTACATTGTAGCAAAATGAGCACTCGTGACGTCAACTCCAATTAGGTAGGTGCAATTCCAATTTGGAAGGAGTAAACACTGCTAATCTTTTGAAGTGGGTAAGCTAGATTTCCCACTTTTTGGCGAAATTGCGAATAAACCAAGGGAGAGTACTGAAAGTACCAACTTGTAAAGAACTGAAAGAGTATATGCTATACAAAATATTATATTCAACCAAAAGTATGCTTCTACTAATGTTTCTACTCTTTTTGACAAAAACTTTAGAGTTTTTGGCTCTACTATATCTTCTATAGTACTGAGAACAAAATCATCAATCGGTTACCCAAGCCGGTTTATCTGATTCTAATCGGGTTAGCTGGAATTATTTCGGTTAACTCAGTTGACTCGAGTTATCCAGCAACTGGCCAGAATTTTTAATCGGTTAATTCGGTTGATCCGAATTATCAAGCAACCGGATAAGAATTTCTAATCAGATAATTTAGTTAACTCGAGTTATCCGGCTTAGCTGGATCAAACGGAACATAATTTAAAAGTTTACCAATAATTCATATAATTTTGCAAAAAAAATATATTAAAAAACTTAATAAAACTTTAACATGACAAATGTCAAGTATTGTTTTAGGCCAGCAATGGCAAATCCAAAATCATTAACAATAAAAATGCAAATATTTAATTGAGAACTTAGCAAATTCAGCAAATTCAGTAAATTTAGCAAATGCACTACAAAATTTACCAAATTCTGCAATTACTAAAAAATTATCAACTCGTGTTACTGAATTACAATTCCGGGTAATGAATAAATTGCAATTGTTGATTGAATGTCAGTAAGTAATTTGAGCGAACGTTTAGTAAATTATATTAAAAAATAATTTGAGCAAAAGCATATTATTTAACCCTGCTACCATGCGAACCTTGTTACCATTTTTGTAATCGGTTAACCGTATACCCGATTATGTCGGATTAACTGGTTACCCGACTACCAACTGATTATATCGGATTAACCGATTAAGTATTTTATTCAATCGGTTAACCGGATTTCTTTCGGTTCGGTTCGGGTACCCGATTATAGACCAACCGGGTCAAATCACTATTCTATAGTACTAGAGTCTTCTACTGAGAAATCAAACCCAAAAGGAGAACTCTTTTTCAGCTCTATTTCAGTAATCTTAACATTCAATCTGGAACTCTGGTTCCTAGTTGCTTCAGGGTAAAGTTTTGTTGTGTATAAATATAATAATTGTATAGTTGTCATAGATCAGTAGTTATGAAAAAGTTGGTACAAGAGATCATCAAAAGAGTTTTTAATCACAAGTTATTTGGAAACTAATATTTATTGTCAGTGCATTAGTTTTTAATTTTGCATATTAGGTTTTAATTTCAAGTCCAAAAACCCATTCTAACAAAAACAAGATTTATAAAAAAAAAAAAGTTAATACTAAAAAAGTAAACATTAAAAAAAATGAATAAACTAATACTTATCATACAGTATATCAGTTCTCCTCAAGGGAACAAAAGATCAAAGAATTTAAATAGACAATTCCCGTAGTTGGATTGCAGGTATGGCAGCTAGTGTGAAATCTTTGAGCAGGCCATTTAAATTAGATACCAAAAGTGTATACTGTATGTAGCTAGTTGTACTCTTGTTCAAGTATAATTCATAATATATAAACTGAATAAATCATATCCCCAAAACAGGCATCTTGAATCTAAAAAAAAAATTAGTTCCTTTCAAAAAAGAAATAAAAACCAAATAGAACTAATACTTTATTATATAGCATATTAGTTTCTAGTTTAAAGCCTAAAACCTGTTTCAATAAAAACAAAACCTAAAAAAAAAAGTTAGTACCAAAAAAAAAAAAAAAAAGAATAAAACTAATACTTATCATACAGTGTATCAGTTTCTAGTTTTAAGTCCAAAACTATTCTAATAAAAACAAGATCTACAAAAAAAAGTAAGTTAGTATCAGAATGGAAAGAAATTAAAAAAAAACAAACAAAACTAATATTTATTATATAGTATATTAATTCCTAGTTTCAAGCCCAAACCTGTTCTAAATAAAAAAAGTTTTAAGCCAAAATTTGTTTCAATAAAAACAAGATCTACAAAAAAAAAAGAAAATTAGTACCAGAAAAAAAAAGAATTTAAAAAAATGAATAGAACTTATACTTATTATACAATATATCAATATCAAGTTCCAAGCCCAAAATTTGTTTTAAAAAAGAAAATAATGAATAGAACTGATACTTATCATATAGTATATCAGTTCCTAGTTTTAAGCCCAAAACCTATTCTAACAAAAACAGGATCTATAAAAAAAAAAGTTAGTACCAGAATATAAAAGAATTAAAAAAATAAATAAAACTAATACTTATCATATATTGTAATAATTTCTGGTTCCAAGTCCAAACCTGTTTCAAAAGAAAAGCTTCAAGTCTAAAATCTGTTTCAAGAAAACAAAATCTACAAAAAAAAAAAATTTAGTATAAAAAAAAATTTAAGTAAATACTATATAGCATTACTTATAAGACCCTGGTCTTATTCAAAGAAACTCTCTTAACTGACTTGAATAGTACTCAGAAGTATTGTATAAAAAGGAGGGTACTATAAGAATAAAATACTACAAATAACAGTACATTTAATAATAAGACCTATAGGGATACTATTTAAAAAACATTGGCATTTATAGTTGAATAGTACCCTGGTACGGGTTCATATTATTTCGTCGACAATCACTTCACTGACATAACATTTTACTGACAAATAATCACCGACAAGTTCATTTTACTGATAGTTTGTTTCACCGAAGTTCATTTCACCGACAAGTGTTTTTTCAAAAAGCACCCTAACTTTAGTCCTAATTCTACCTAATTCTACCCTGACCCTAATGACAATGACTAGAATTATTTTGTCAGTGAAATGAGCTTTGGTGAAATAAACTGTCGGTAAAATGAACGTGTCAGTGAATAATTGTCAGTGAAATGTTATNAAATGAGCTTTGGTGAAATAAACTGTCGGTAAAATGAACGTGTCAGTGAATAATTGTCAGTGAAATGTTATGTTGGTGAAGTGATTGTTGATTAATTGATTGCCACCCCCCTGGTACTATATGAGAGAGGTACTTTATCAGGGATACTATAGGTAGCACTATAGTAAAAACTAGTACTTATTATAGAGTTACTAGTTTTCAATTCCAATATCAAGTTTCTATTTTAATGCTAATTGAGTTTCAACAAAGACCTAGTCTTTGTTTTATTTTCAAGCACAACCAAATAACTCCAAGCTTAACAAAGAAAAGCCTAAAGAAAGTAGATCAGTTCTAGTAAACCAAGAAAAGAACCAAAAACTAGTATTTATTATTTCTAACAAAGAGAATTTAAGAAAGACCAATAAAGAAAAACCTAAGTTAGTTTTAAAAAAAAAAATAATAATAATAAAAACAAAATTATCTACAAAAATTATTGAAAATAATATATATATCTGGTTTTAATATTTACACTATAATATTTTATTTGGTGCCCAGTGATGACAGTGTTACCAACGGGGCACCTCCATATCATAGCCAATACAAATGCGTATTGTGCGAATGAGCCCCTGCGAATACAAATAATACAAATGCGTATGCGGTGAGATATGGTTAGTAAATAGTTTACCACCCGTTTGGGCGATATTCTAACGATTAATGTAAATAATAAATAATTGATTACGTAATGTATGTCATTTTGGATCTATAGCAGGGAGAATCCAAATACCCGTTAAAATTTCCCAATAGTAAAATTTGAACGTTTACTTAGTGTGGCGCAGTCGGTGAGATTTTTTTTAGGATTATTTGCCGGATGTGAATTTTTTATTACTAATTATTACTTAGTCAGGGAGAATTTTAATACCCGGCGGGAGAAATTGAAATACCCGAAGGGAGAATCCGAACCGTTTTTTATTATCTTAAGTATAAAGAACATTTATTAATTTTATTACTTATTTACCATTACGTACAGTTAATTTCATTCACATTAATTTAGCCGGTGAGTATAAAGAACATTTAATAATTTTACTACATAAAAATAGCAAAACAAGTTCATAATTACTTATTTACCATTATGTACAATTCATTTCATTCGCATTATTTAGTTAGGGAGTATAAAGAACATTTAATAATTTATAATTACTTATTTACCATTACGTACAATTCATTTCATTCATATTAAAAATCCAAGCGAATATTATAGCCAAATTTTAACTCATAATTTTAAAATTCTTTTGTTGGTATAATTTAAAAAAAATCAACAATTAAGGGGTTTCAGAATTAAAATCCGTAAATCTTATAAATCGATATAAAATTTCAAATCGACAACGTCAAATTAAACAGATAAATAATCTTTTAAAGACACTTCTGCACTTATAAATGAATACTTAATAAGGCTATTACAGTACTAAAATTCCGGATAAATAAATTGACAAACTACTGGAATTAATGCAAATTCTAGTACTGATCGATATTACTATACATGAAAGAACAATTAAATCTAACGATTTTTTCAAGCTCTTTCGCTTAATTATAATAATTTTCTGAAAGTTCTTGTTGAAGTATTAATATATAAGTAATATTTGTCAAGCTATATAAAAAAAAATGCTCGTTATATAAAAAATAATTTAAGCGAAAGTTTAATACGTTATATAAAAAATAATTTAAGCAAAGGTTTAGTAAGAAATATAAATAAATAATTTAAGCGAAGGTTTAGTAAGTTATCGATATACCATATCTGGACTTTTTTTTATATTGTTATTTTATGCTTTATTTTGTTAAATATATTTTTTTATATTATTTATTTTATACTTAATTTAGAAATAAATATAATTCTATTTTAAATTTATTTGATATCCATTACGATTTCCTGTGATTTTATCATGTTTTAACTTAAAATCTATTACTAATTGTTTTGCTTGTTCACTAGTTCTATTTTTTGTAATTCTAAATTCTTTACGTTTTAATTTTTATTTTCATACCATTTAAATCTCCAGGAATTTTTATATTTATTAAAATAAATTCCATTATATCCACTAGTATTATTTTTACTTAATTTACAATTTAATGCATTTTCTCTTGGTGTTGTTTTTCGTAAATTTTCATCACGATTATCAAGTCCATTTCTATTAATATGATCTATCATTTTCCATTCTGGATGAATCATTCAATGAAACTGAATAAGTTTCCATTTATTTTCTTTTTTAATAGTTGTATTAATATAAAATGTATTATTTTTTTCTTTTTTATTACAATGCCATGTATAGTTTTTTAATAAATCGAAGTGTTTAATATTACAAAGAAAAGTAATTTCAGGTTTTTGTGTCATAACTTCATAGTAAACTTTGTCATTAATCTTAACTAATCGATATTTGCTGAGTTTTTTAGTTGGATGTTTTTGCTTTTCCCAAAGCTTCAAAGTTTTCGAATTTGCTGCGCCAATCAGACATTTTGTTTTACAAATAGAAATAAAGAATAACCAATCATTTTTATAATTTTCTAATTTCTCTGAATCCAAATTTAAAAAAAATTTTTTATTTAAATATAAATTTTCTATTTTTTATTTTTTTTATTTTTTTGTTCAGAATTACATTCTTCTAATTTTCTTTTAGATGAACTACTAGCTTTAATCATTAAATCTTCTGTTTCAATAATATTATTTTGTAAAGTATTTAAAAATTCTTGTTTATAATGAAACATTTTTCTACTTTTAGGAAAATCATATAAATAATTCTTTTTGTATTGTGGAAATTTTTTGCGCCAATATAAATTATCACCATCAATTATGTGCTCTCCTTCAATATCTTGATTAAATTTTTTACTTTCTTTAATTGTTTTTTCAATTCCATCTTCACTAATACAATATTCAACATCCCAAATCATTTTATGAAATTTATTTTCATCACCTTTGTAAAATATAATTTCAGTTGTTCTTTTTTCAATATCATGATTATATTTTCCTTTGAATTCAATTATATAATCCAATCTTCGTTCAAATTGGCCAAAATCCCTCTGTACAGATTCTTCATCATCATGTCTTTTTCCAAAATTATAGGCTTCATTAGGTGGCTTTCTTGCTGTTAAAAATATATATTTTGCAATAAAAGGCTCAAAACCTTTGTGTTTTATTTCTACACGATGTGATGTATCATTTAACAAATTAATCATTTCATTCCAGTCGATTTTAGTATAAAATTCATCAAGGAGAACTACATCTTGTCCATAATAGCCGCCCCTAAAACAAATTAAATTTTATAAATTATTATTAATATTATTAATATTAAAAAAATATAATATATACTTACCACTAATTATTTCTTTGTTTTTTTTTGGTTTTTCATCATATAATTCTCCTTTTTTACAAGAAAATATTGCTTGTACAAGTCCTGACTTGCCAGCTCCTCCAGGTCCATAAAGATAAAATGTTAAAGGTCTCCAAAATCTATCACCTTTTTCTTTCTTTTTTTCTTTTTGTAAATCATTATAAATTCTTGTCATTGTTTCATAACTTTTACAGTATAGAATTTTATCTTTGTTTGCTTTAAAGATTTCAAGTGGGGTTTTATTTTCATATAACAACATATCATTACTTTCAATTCCACCTTCGTATTCATCAGCTTTGTATTCATTTATATCTTTTTTATTTTGTTTGGAACCTTCTAATTCTTGATATTCACCGAATTCAAATGGACCTACAATTTCTTTTGTATATTTGCCTCTTCTCCAAGCAGCAATTTTTCGTTCATAGGTTGAGTCACATTTATTACAAATTTTTGTAAGATCAAAAAATCACATTGACAACCTGGATGTATTTTACATTGATCATATAATTTTAAAATATAATTACGATTTTGTTCAGAAGTGCCACCTAATTTTTTTTGAAATATTAATGATTCATCATTAAATATTTCTTTAGCAGTTTTTATAGTTTGTCTTTTATTTTTATGAAATTGCATGTAAATTTGAGCATGTAATTTACCAGATTCTGTAGGTTCATACTTACCAACAATATAAGAAACTTTATTTTTAATTTTGTTATATGCTTCTTGTGTTGTTGGTAATGCTCGTTTACATTCAAGATTGTTTGCTTTACAATAATCACTAACAATATCATTACATTTATTTAACATACAACAATTTGTACATTTTTTATCAGAACAACACCAGTGAGGCAATTGACATAATTCACATTCTGGTGTACCAGATTGTTTAAATTGTTCTTCACGTTGTTCTTTATCTTTTTTTGTTAATGTTTTTTTACATTTAAATATTTCTTTACAAGAAATACAATGAAATGATATAGCTTGATTATGAATAAATTCATAAATACCCATTTTTTTTGTTAATAAATTAAATTTTGACAACAAATTTTCCAAGGGAAATTTTGATCCTTTAAATAATTTTTAGTTATCAAATAATATGATGTACCTATGATAAACAGTTATTAATTTACTAATATAATTTTTTAGAAATATATAGAAAATAATAGAGCTTTGTAGAAAATTATAGAACTTTGTAGAAATTTTTATAGTAAAAAATATTAATCTTTAGAAAATTATAAAACTTTGTAAAACTATTTATAGTAAACAATCTAGAAAATAATAGAACTTTATAGAATAATTATAGAACTTTGTAGTAACATCTATAGTAAACAATTTATAAAAAATTATAGAACTTTGTAGAAACATCTATAGTAAACAATCTATAGAAAATTATAGAACTTTGTAGAACATCTGTTATTAAGTTTTTTTGATAAAAATAAAAAATTATTTTTTTTTTATAATTTGATTTTATTTCTATTTTGTACAAAAGATATTTAACCATATTTAGTATAAAATAACAATATAAAAAAGACTGGAAAAACTTAAAATTCTTATTACTAATAAAAGATTTTATTGGTTCTTTATTTTGATAATTTTATTTATTAAAAGAATATTCTATAAATCTTAAATAATTTAATAAATCTATAAATAGAAATATCATACTATAGAATAAAAAAATTTGAACCAGTTATATGCAGATTTTAATTGGTGCAAAAGAATATTCTATAAATCTTAAATAATTTAATAAATCTATAAATAGAAATATCATACTATAGAATAAAAAAATTTGAACCAGTTATATGCAGATTTTAATTGGTGCAAAAGAATATTCTATAAATCTTAAATAATTTAATAAATCTATAAATAGAAATATCATACTATAGAATAAAAAAAATTTGAAACTATTATATGCAGGTTTTTTAATTGGTGCTTATAATTATATAATATTATTTTCTAAATTCGAAATTTTTGGTGCAAAAGAATATTCTATAAATCTTAAATAATTTAATAAATCTATAAATAGAAATATCATACTGTAGAATAAAAAAATTTGAACCAGTTATATGCAGATTTTAATTGGTGCAAAAGAATATTCTATAAATCTTAAATAATTTAATAAATCTATAAATAGAAATATCATACTATAGAATAAAAAAAATTGAACCAGTTATATGCAGATTTTAATTGGTGCAAAAGAATATTCTATAAATCTTAAATAATTTAATAAATCTATAAATAGAAATATCATACTATAGAATAAAAAAAATTTGAAACTATTATATGCAGGTTTTTTAATTGGTGCTTATAATTATATAATATTATTTTCTAAATTCGAAATTTTTGGTGCAAAAGAATATTCTATAAATCTTAAATAATTTAATAAATCTATAAATAGAAATATCATACTATAGAATAAAAAAATTTGAACCAGTTATATGCAGATTTTAATTGGTGCAAAAGAATATTCTATAAATCTTAAATAATTTAATAAATCTATAAATAGAAATATCATACTATAGAATAAAAAAATTTGAACCAGTTATATGCAGATTTTAATTGGTGCAAAAGAATATTCTATAAATCTTAAATAATTTAATAAATCTATAAATAGAAATATCATACTATAGAATAAAAAAATTTGAACCAGTTATATGCAGATTTTAATTGGTGCAAAAGAATATTCTATAAATCTTAAATAATTTAATAAATCTATAAATAGAAATATCATACTATAGAATAAAAAAATTTGAACCAGTTATATGCAGATTTTAATTGGTGCAAAAGAATATTCTATAAATCTTAAATAATTTAATAAATCTATAAATAGAAATATCATACTATAGAATAAAAAAATTTGAACCAGTTATATGCAGATTTTAATTGGTGCAAAAGAATATTCTATAAATCTTAAATAATTTAATAAATCTATAAATAGAAATATCATACTATAGAATAAAAAAATTTGAACCAGTTATATGCAGATTTTAATTGGTGCAAAAGAATATTCTATAAATCTTAAATAATTTAATAAATCTATAAATAGAAATATCATACTATAGAATAAAAAAATTTGAACCAGTTATATGCAGATTTTAATTGGTGCAAAAGAATATTCTATAAATCTTAAATAATTTAATAAATCTATAAATAGAAATATCATACTATAGAATAAAAAAATTTGAACCAGTTATATGCAGATTTTAATTGGTGCAAAAGAATATTCTATAAATCTTAAATAATTTAATAAATCTATAAATAGAAATATCATACTATAGAATAAAAAAATTTGAACCAGTTATATGCAGATTTTAATTGGTGCAAAAGAATATTCTATAAATCTTAAATAATTTAATAAATCTATAAATAGAAATATCATACTATAGAATAAAAAAAATTTGAAACTATTATATGCAGGTTTTAATTGCTGCTTATAATTATATAATATTATTTTCTAAATTCGAAATTAAGTTCTAAAATAAGAAATAAAAACCTTTAAAAATAACAATATTTTACTATATTAGCAAAATGTTAAAACAACAATTGAAAATTTTTTTTATTAACGAAACAAAATCACAACAAATTAAGCATAAAAGAAAAATGTCTAAACGATTTGTTGAACAAGAAGTATATGAAGAAGTGAACCAAGAAAATAAACGACTCAAAAAAGACTTTGATGAAATAAAACACGAATTTAAAGCAAAAATTAATGAAATTGAACAAGAATTTAAAAAGAAAACTAATGAAATGAAACAAGAATCTGAAAAAATATTCAATTAATAGGAGAAGCTGCACAAATTATTAGTGAATTGCAAGAAAAACTTAATGAAAAAGAACAACAAATTAATTATTATTCTTCATTTTTTGGTAAAAGTTTTGAAATTGCTCAAGAATTATATGAGCAAGAAAAATTAACTAGACAGGTTTATACTATAGTTAATGATTTTACTGATGAAATTTATTATTTTAATGAAGAAGAGTTTTTATCAAATCCTTTAGTAGTTCAATTTGAAGAACCAGAAATTGAACATAACGAATTTGAAAAAAGAAAATGATGAAAACAAAGAAAATGAAAGTTTTAGTAATATTTAATTATTCAGATAGTGAGATTAATAGCCATGAATTTAACTTTTTTTTTTGTATTTATTATTATTTTTTTCTAATAAATAAATAATAAATATTTATGTTTAATTCAATTATTCAATATTTTGAATTTCTTTATTTACTTTTTTTAATAAAGCTATATTATATAAAAGATTGTTATTATTTTATTTACTATTTAAATTTTTAAAAATTTTTATAAAAATAAAAAAATATTAATTCAAGTAATGTTTTATATCTATTGGAGTTTTTAAATTTTCAAAATACGATTAACATCTGAGTAACTTGAATTAGACATTATGTTTGTGGTTAAAAAAATTATTTAAAGTAAAATATTTATATATTTTTTATTTAAACCAAATAAAAATGTACAATTTTTATTAAAATTAAGTAAATGAACCAAATATACAATTTTATAAAAATTAAGTAAATTATAAGTTATACAACGTGCATATATTATTGGTTATACAACATATTTAAAAACTATATTTTTTTTAAAATAACCTTCTAAATCTGAATATGACCAAATATATTTAACATTAAATCTTTCACAGTATAAATTCATCTCATGGAACCAGACTTTAAAATCATTTTGATAACTTTTTGCTCTATGCTCTCGTAAATCAAAAGTATTATTTTCTCTAAAATATTTTTTACCATTATAATACATATTAAAATAACTTCCAATATGTGCTTCCAAGAATCCAAGTATTGATTTTAATCTTTTATTTTTGAGTTATAATGTATTCGACCATGTTCTATTATTTTATTTTTGTATAAATATTCTTGAAACGATTCAAAACTAATGAATACTAAATATTCACTAGTTTCTAAACAACAATAGTTTGATTATTTCGCATTTTCAGCGGATATTAATAAGGTTTCAAAAGAATCTTCATTAATGTTGGTCGAACATGGTGAATAATCTTTTTTATCATTATCAAAGTAATAAGGATCTCATTTCCATTTGTTTTTTTTGTTTTAATAATTTATTTAAAAATTGTTTAATTTTTTTTGGTAAAGGCATTTTGAAAATAAATTTCTTTATTTGTTAGTAGAATTTTAAAACTGATATTTATAATATTTTAAAAACTATAAAAGAGATAAAAATTTAATAGAGACAAATAAAAATGACTGATATAGCACGTTTGTTTAGTGTATATCACCTGATAAAAAATAATGAGTTTTGTTTTCTATTTAAAAAAATTAAAAAGGATAATAAATTTTATATAAAAGTTCAAGTATTAAAAAAAAATACCAGTTACAATTGAAGAAGTTAAAAAAAAGTGATCTCTTTTACTAAAATTTCATAAGATAACAATATATTTATTAATAAATTTTCTTATTATATTATTATAAATTTAAAAAAATAGATTTTAAAATTTTTATAACAAAAAAAAACTATTTATAAAAATAATATTATTAATTTTTTTTATTAAAGAAATGATTAGAAAGACAATTTATACTCAAGTTAAATTGATTCCTGATTAAATAATTATTTAATAATTAATTAGAACATTTTTAATAAGATTATTATATAATGCCAAGAGTAAAAAAATCTGAATTTTATAAAATATTAGGAATAAAAAGTACTGCAACTTTATTGGAGATTAAGCAAGCATATAGAAAATTTGCTCTTGTTTTTCATCCTGATAGAAATGTGAATAAATCTGAGAATAAACGTTTAGAAGCTGAAAAAAAATTTAAGGAAATACAAGAAGCATATGATTATTTAATTACAAATTATAAAGAATTTAAAAAAAGAAAACTACCACAGCAAAAAAAAAAAAAACTTCCAAAAAAGCAAAGCCACAACAAAATAAAAAAACTTTTAAAAAAACAGAATCAAAACAAGAAATAAAGATTAGCAAAGATTTTAAAGATGTATTTACAAAAGCGATAATGAAAACATTATTTGATATATTAAAATAATATAAATTTTAATTGGTTCAATAATTCGGAAAAACTTAAAATTTTTTTATATTTCTTATTTTATACTAAATATGGTTAAATTATATTCATTTTTTTTTAGTAAATAATTGAATAAATAAATTTATTTAAGGGTAGGGTGTACAAATTTCCAATTTCATATAAAATCGATTGTAGATCAACTTTGTGTAACCAATTTATATGATATCATATGATTTACATATAAACATCATATGATCTGACCAATCAATTTTTTGTACAATCTACAAAAATCATATAACGTCCTACAAAAATTTAATTATATGTAAAGTTGATTTTTTTAAAGCAATGGATATTGCACAACTTCATTATTATAAACAAACTATTTAAAACTACCTATGCTATAAATTTCATACAAATTGATCAAGATCTTAAAAAAATTTATCAGAAGCATTTTTTTATTTACTATATAAAATTCTAATATACTACGTAGATCATATGAAAAATGATCTACGTTCACCCTACCCTTAAATAATGTACATGTTTATTATTGACAAATTATCTATACAAAAATGAGAAATACTCATGAAATTCATAATTACTTTCATACCAATACTCTTAAAACACGTCTTATTTGCAATAATTGTGAAACTAATTATCCTATTGAAACAAATTTAACAAACCTTAAAAATCATTTTGCTAAATATCATAAAAATGAATATCAATTAGCAATGTCTAAAAATGAAGAACATAGAAAACAAATTAAAGAAATTAATCAAGTTCAACGAAAAGAAAATTCAAATAATTTAATTATACAAAATAATGAAACTTCAGTTGTTCAAGTACCAAAATATGTTCAAGTTGAAGATATTAATGAAGATGATTATACAACTGAAGAAGAAATTGAAGAAGTTATTGAAACTAATTAAGTTTTAATTCAAAACAATAAAAAAAAAAAATTGATAAACGAGTTATTAAAAAACAAAAAATTGCTTCAATTAGTTTAGATACTAAAAACAGTAGTATTAGTTTAAATATTCAAGATAAAATTAGTTTACGAATTGAAGGAAAATGTACTTTGAAATTTAGTTAATTATTTTTTATTGTTTTTATTTTTTTTGAATAAAGTATTTTAAATATTGACAAATTATATCTAAATATTTTGAGTATTTTTTGCAAAAACTGAGTACATTTTGCAAAAATATGAGTACTTTGAATATCGACCAATCACATCTAATTATTTTAAAAAATCTGAGTACTTTGAATATTAACCAATCACATCTAATTATTTTAAGTATCTTTTGCAAAAAAACTGAGTACGTTTTGCAAAAATCTGAGTACTTTGAATATCAACCAATCACATCTAATTATTTTAAGTATCTTTTGCAAAAAACTGAGTACGTTTTGCAAAAATCTGAGTACTTTATATCGACCAATCACATATTATTATTTTGAGTATCTTTTGCAAAAAAAACTGAGTACGTTTTGCAAAAATCTGAGTACTTTGAATATCGACCAATCACATCTAATTATTTTGAGTATCTTTTGCAAAAATCTGAGTACGTTTTGCAAAAATCTGAGTACTTTGAATATCGACCAATCACATCTAAATATTTTGAGTATCTTTTGTAAAAAACTGAGTACGTTTTGCAAAAATCTGAGTATTTTATTTAACTAATTCAATATATTGTAATATAAAAGTTTATTTATTTTTTATAATTTATTTTATAATTAGCAACAATATCATAATAATTACATTTTTTGTTTTGATATGCAAAATATTGGTAATCTCCATTTTTTGATTTAAAAAGTTTAATGCTATTTACTATGCAATAACATGCATCATTAAAATAATATCTATTAAATAAATTAAAATATTGAAAACAACCAAGTCTAATAAAACTGTCTGTAAATATTTCATAATTAAAATTTTTAGAAAATGATACATTTAAAAATAAAAGTTCATAAAAATTTAATTCATTTTTAGTTGCAATTATTTCAAGAAATTTTAAATATGTATTTTTGTAATGATTTTGAATATAATATAATGCTAAATTATTTAATTTCTTTTCATTTTTAAGTTCATAATAAGAACAAAATATATATAAAAATTGATTTTCAATTTCATTCTTAAAAGGACGGTTAATTAAACGAAAGTTGTCTAATATTCTTTTAGGATGATGTTTTGCTGTAATATTATGAAAATTTAAATCAAATATGATTAAATTAGGACCCCGGACATGTAGTACAGAGGTCATACGTTACGCATTTCAGCAAAAACTCCCAAAATTTGAAAAGCAAAAAATCAGCTTTTGGCAATTATCTTGGCATTCAGTGGTTCAATTTGAATAAACTTTTTTTTTTAAAATGAAGCTCTTAGTGAGGCGCATCTAACAAAAAAAAGCTCATTCAATTCTGATTACTGGATCAAAAGTTATTTAAATAAATAGATTTTGTCATTTTCAGCAAATTAGGTCAAAATTGGCTCAAATCCAGTTATGACCTATATGAGAGATGTCCAGGGTCCTATTAAATTGCACACTTTATTAAAAATTATATTAACAATTTCAGTTGGTAATAAAGATTTTTGTTTTTGGATAATTTTTTCATTGTTTTTTTTTTAGTTTCTTATCATAGAAAATTTCATCAAAAAAGATATTTTTTCTTTTGTTTGTTTGTGTCATTTTTAAAAAGTTAATTTTTTTTAAAAACGATTAATAGATAATATAAAAATATTTTTATTTTTTTATGTTGAATATTTTATACTAAATATAGCAGTATTTGGAAATACTTTTTATATTGAGCATTTTATACTAAATATAGTATTATTTGAATTTTTTTTTATATTAAGTATTTTATACTAAATATGGTATTATTTCAAAAAATTTTTATATTGAATATTTTATACTAAATATAGAATTATTCAGAATTACCTTTTTATATTGAGTATTTTATACTAAATATATTATTATTTAATGTAAATTTATTAGATATCTTGTAAATTCTAAGATTAAAAAAACACTTTGAATTTTTTTCTTGATGAAAATTTGTCTATAAAAAGACATGAAAAAATACTTTGAAGCAGCATCAATTTATTTATTGTTTGATAACGACTACAGTGCTTTACAAGCAAGTTAGTCATAAGAAACAAAGTTTCATTTGAAATATTTTGTTTCTTAAAATGTCAAGGGATATTGTAACACATTTTGTTAATTTCGCTCCTATTAAATACAAAACTGTTCATGAATCTTATATTGTAATAAATAATATTCCTTGGTGGAATATTGATTTTAATCGTTCATATATAATCAAATATTCTAAAAGAAACGCAAAAAAAAAATTTGATATGTTAGAACATAGTGAATATATAAAATATTTTGATTTTTTTCAATGTAAATGTCAAAAAAAAAACTTCAGAATTTCATCCTCATCTTTGGCAATACGATTCATGACATGGTGATAATAGGTGTCCTTTTCGACGACATTGCGATTATTACAAGATGCTTCAGAGTGTTGATAAAGAAAAAAAATTTAAAAAAGAAGAAAAACTTGGCTGTCTCAATAAAAAAGGATCTTTGATGTGATTCAAAAAATTGTTTCGTACATTAAAGCTTGATTATGATATTTTTTTTTGGATTAAAAATTTTAATAATACGGGAACAACAATCTATAAAGATGAAACTAAACTTTTAAAAGATTTTAAACAATATGTTTTTCGAAAAGGTAAGAAAAAAGATAAAAAAGCTGTTAAAGATATTGATGCTTTAGTAGATAATCATCTAACAAAAATTGAAGAATATAAGTTGAAATCTCCTGAAGAATATAAATTAAAATCTCCAGAATATCATCCACAATCTCTATCTATACAGTCACAAATGACCGAATAGAATTTTTTTCTAGCATTTATAATATCGAATTATTTTAAAATGTGTCAATTTTGTACTGAATTACAAGAATTAGATAATAAGTATATTTTTACTAATAATTATTTAAAAGATGCTCAAAACTTTAATATTAAATATAAGGAATCACTACAAACAAATACAAATTATAATTATGCAAAATTGCAAAATATTGATTCAGAAGATAAAATAATTCGTTTATTATCATTTGCTTACAATGTAAAGCAAACAATTCATTTGAATAAAGATAAAAATCTTTTAAAAACTAATAATGAAATTGAATTTTCAAACCCAGAAAATAATCCTCCTGAACAATATAAGAGTAAAGAGTGGAATATTGTTGTTCTTAAAAAAAATTTAAATAATTAGATTGAATTAGATTAGTTATCTGATTTTTTTGATTTTTTTTTATTAATTAATATAGTTTAGTTTCTACTTTTTTTATTTTATTTTATTAATAAATATTCTAGTTAGTACTAAAGTACCAACTAGAATTTTAAATATATAATTATCAAAAATGTGTCAATATTGTAAATATTGTTATAGTTTACGAAATAATTATTATTTTTCAAATACTTTTAATGATTTTATCGAATTTGAAGAAAAATACTATGAAGTATTTAAAGAAAATAAAAAATATAAAAAAATACAAAAAATTAAAGATATAGAAAAAAAACTTTATCAATTTTTAATATTTGTTTTTGTAATTAAAAACAAGATACAACATTATTCTCCTTTTGATAAAAAATTATATACAATTATTGAATCAGATCCTTCCCCTATTGATGAAAAATTATATACAATTATTGAAGATTAAATAAAGTTTCTATTCAGTTTTTAACCAAATAGAAAAATAATTATTAATATTGCAATTGATGGACCAACAGCATCTGGTAAAACAACTGTTGGAAAATTGATAGCAGAAAACCTTAATTATCAGTTTATTGATACGGAAGTATTCTATTGTTATTTAGGTTACAAATATTCTATTCATGATAATACATTAATTGATGATCTTAAAAATTTTAAAAACAAGAATATTTTAAATGAAATAAATACAATTATTAAAAATCTTAGTGAAGAAGATTATTTTTATTCTGAACAACAAGCAGCAGAATTATCAAAAATGTTGAATTATGTGAAAAAATTAATTAATTTTTACGTGAAATTACAAAAGAAAAAGGCTTTGTTGTAGTTGGTAGGGATGTAACTTTTAACCTTCTTCCTGATGCTGAAATCAAGATTTTTTTATCAGCAGATATTGATATTAGGGCTTTAAGACGAGCACGACAATTAAAATTAAATGATATTACAAATGATATTTGGTTAAATATTTTAAATCAAAATAGTAAATTTTTTGATCTTATTGAAGAAGCGAAAAAAGTTTCTAAAATAATCAATACAACAAATTAACTTTAGCTAATGTTGTTGATTTGGTATTAACTCAAGTATTTCATAAAATATTTAATATTAAATACAACAAATATTTACGTATTATTGTTATTATTATTATTTTATATTTTATTAATTTTATTAGTAAATTTAGTATTAATCTAGTTAGTCATTAGTTGACCAACTAGATTTTTATTTATGTAATTAAAAATGTCTCAACCAAACAAGAGAAAAAATATCTCTTCTAATAAAATTATTTCTGACAAAAAATTAATAAATGAAGATAGAAAAACTATTTCAAAACAAGTAAAACCAAAAACTTCTGATGAAGAAATAGAATATTATATTGATATGAAGAATTGGAAGCTTTCAAATGAAGTTGATAATTATGCTCTTGAACTAGCATTTCCAGATGAAGAAGCAAGATTAATATTTGTGAGAAATTTATTAGATTATTATAATGCTTGTGTTTTAGAATATAAAAGAATAGAGAGAGTAATGCCAAACGCTAGAAATAATCCTCTTTTTTTTAAAGCAAAAACTTGGCGTGAAAAAATCTTAAAAAATTCAAAGCTTGGTGCTACATTAGCAGTTACACATACAGAAGAATATATTGAAAACCTTGAAAATGAAATTTTAGCTCATGAAGAAGAACAATAATTTTATATTATATTTTATTCTATTATTCAGTTCAATAACCGAATAAAAATTTAAATGTGTAAAAATGTTTGCTAAACATTTATTAAAAAACAATTTACAACAATTATATATAACACATAATGGATTTAATTTTTATGTGAATTATTATACAAAAATAATCAAACAATATGTGTTCGAAAAAGTCTTAGGTTATTGAACCAACCTTCACCAAAGTATTGTTTAACACAACAATATATCAAAAAACAATTTGATATCTCAACAGAATCTTTGGTTGATCTTCAATTAGAATCTCCAACATCAGTTCTGTCTAATTCAACATACATTACAGATGATAGATTTGTAGATAAAGAAGAAACAAAAAAAAAGGTGGGTTGGCAAAGTTCAATTCATTTAGTATCTATGATTTTGAGTGCACGCTTGGTACAGAAACTAGAAAATTATTCTGTATATATAATCGACCGGATTATATCAATAAGGATATTTTTTATTGGTTTCTGGGCACTTGACTTAGAATTTATGTTATATTATAAAGATGCTGCAGCTTACAAACACTACCGGAATCAAAATTTTGTACTAATTTTATTTTTTTTTAATAGATAATTATTACAAACTATGCTTCTGGGCATAATTTTGAAAATATTATTCGAAAATTTCTTAATTCGTATAATATTTTAGCAAATGAAATTAAAGTTACTCAAGGTGATGATGGAATTGATATTATTGCAACATATCAAAATAATATTGTTTTAATTCAATGTAAAAATATTGAATCTGCTATCTCAGTAAAGATTATACGCGAATTTGAATCATCTGTTTCAAGATATCCTAATTCTTTAGGAATTATTGTATATAATAGTGAAAAAATAAAGGAAATAAGCTCACACCAAAAGCTAAAATTTGGGTATCTACTTCAAAAGAGAATATTAAAGTTTGTAATGAAAAAGAAATAGTTAAAGTTATTAAGAAATTTTTTAGTATAAAACCAGAAGAAAAAGATTACATAATTACTAATTATAAAGCAGATGAATTTAATTTGGAAGAATTTGGTATTACTTCTAAAAATGTATCTATAGAACAGATGGTTATTAAGAAAAATAGTAATTGTCCGAAACTATATTAAATTTATATTCAGTGTTTATCACTGAATAAATTTTTTTATTCGTAATTATGGATTTAACATTCATATTTTTCATATTTTTTTTGTATGTATTAACTCTTATTTTTGAAAATCAACATATCCAAAAAAATTATCGACAATTTCAACAAATTTATTATTAATATTTTGAAATGTCTAACAAAAAAAATTTCTCTGACTTGGACTTTGAAGAAAAATTGAATGATTTTTATGAAAATTTTGAAGAATTTAAAAAAATAACTGAAAAAATTGTTAAAAAAACATGATTAATTAAAAGTTCGATTACAGTTGTTCCGAGAGCTATTACTTTTGCTGGAACAATTGGTTCAGGAAAGACAACTTGTGCAAAAATTTTTGAGAAATTTCTCAAAGATAATGGTTATAAAGTAAAACGAATAATAGAAGTTTCAATGCAAATTCCTGATGCGTTAAATTTGTTCTATAAGACAAAAAATGGATTATTTTTTCAACAAGTAATCACTGATAATACAAACAAGTGATTGATGAGATTAATGAACTAGAAGATCATCATTATATTTTAATTGATCGTGGATTTAAAGAAATCGAAATTTTTACTGATCTTATTATTAAAGATGAAAAAAGCAAAGAATGTCTAAAAAAACAACGTGATTTAATTGCACTTAAACTTCAAAATGATATAATCTTTGTTAATCCAACAAAAAAAAAACAGCTATTGAAAGAAAGAAAGCAAGAAACTGACTTTGGGAAAAATGTGACAAAGATTATTTATCAGAATTATATGATAAATATGAAGAGTATATTCCAAAAATATATCCGAAATATACTGTTTTCAATAATGATATTTATATTTGTAAAGATTGTTGTAAATTAAAAGAATGTAATGATGAAAATTGTAATATTAGAAAGTATTATAATTTCTTTTCTATTTTTTTAAAACAGTATGAATAATACAAATTGATCTTTTTTTTATTTTTTCTTACTGAATATAATGAAAAACAATGCAAAAACTTAATAAAAGCAATGTATTGTTTTAATATAAAAAGTATCATATAATTTTTATAAAAAAAACAATTTTATTCAGTAAATAATACCGAATAAAAATTTATTTATGTAATTTTTATTAAAATGTCACAAGAATTAAGTGAAATTCATCAAACAAAACGTATTTGTTGTTTTGATGAACCAAACTCTGAAAAGTTATTGTTGCAAAATACAAAAAAGAATCACCTATGCTTGATTATTTATTCAAGCAACAAGCAGAAAAATTACAAGAAGAAATTAAAGATATTGAAGAATATGAATGTCATAAAAGAATTATTAAAGAATTAATTGAGGGTCAGGATATTGATATTGTAATTGTAAAATATTCAATTAAATTTACTCATTGGGCAGAAACTATCGAAGGAATTAAAGGAATTGCTGAAGCTATTAAAAATATAAAAGATAATAACAAATTTAAAAATTAGATTAGTGTAATCCTTTATTCAGTACTAACGTACTGAATAAATTTTTATTTGTGTAAAAATATCTTTATTTTACGTGTATAATGCTGAAGATGCATCATATTTTAAAGAATACTATATACTTCGCTTGTACATATTTAATTCTGAAAAAAAGAAAACTATTATTAATATAAAAATTGATTATCTATTTTTTGATATCAAATTAATAGACATTGAAAAAAATACAATAGAAAGTTATATTGAAGAATTTGATCCAGATAATTATGAAACATTTAATTTTCAACCATTTGATTCAACTAAGAAATTTAATTTATACGTTTATATTACAAAACACTTAAAGAACGTAAAGAGGCTTTAAACATAATTGAAAAAAAAGAAGAATATTTTAAAAAACATCTTTATGAGGATACTAAAGAAATTAAACAAGAGTTTGAAGAATTTTGTCAATGTTATGATACATATTCAGATGACAGAACATGTCATTATCGAAAAATAGAACGTACAAATGATTTGGAGTTAGTAGGATGGTATCAAATCTTTAATCATCAACAAAAAAGCGTGACATTAGATGATATAGAAAAAGTAATAATACAACAAGCACCAGAACTTATTCTTCTTTTTTGGGATATAGAGAGTAGCAGTATACGTGGACCAGGTTATTTACCTGTTGGTGAAGAAGATGAAGATTATGTATACATGATTCAAATAGACTTTTTTTATTCAACACAGTTAACATCCTTTAAACAATTTTGTTTGTCAACAATTCCAATAGAACAAAAAGCATTTATTTCCAAATATGGAAACAAAATATCATGTGATTTAAAAGATTTTCATATAATTATTCTTAACTCACAAGAAGAATTATTATTAAAATTCGCAGAATTATTTGAAAAATACTCACTAGCATTTGAAATAGGATTCAATACTGGTGGTTATGATTGGAACTTTATACTAAAAAAGGTTATAAAATTAAAAATAGAAAACATATTCAATAGAAAATTATTTAAATTTGCTAGAGTTAATATTATTAAAAATGTTCGAGAGAGTATTGTTAAAATCTATGAAAAAGAAATAGATGAAAAGATGATGAAACAATATTGTGGAATTAATATCAATAATCGAAATATTAAAGTAAATCCAAATGAAAATTTAATATGTGAATATTATCAAATACCAGGAACAGTATTTCTTGATTTCTTTATATAGGCAAAAAAAACATTTAAAACAAAAATTAAAAACACATTAGATGCTGTGTTAAATCGATGTGGTCTTGCTGGAAAAGTTGATTTACCATATTTACCAGAATCATCTGATAATTTATAGTGTATGTTTATATATGCAAATGCTATAAAATTCAAAAATAATTACAAAGTTTTGGTCAACTTTCTCATCAACTATCAAGATTAACAAAAATATCTTTTAATAAATGCTTGATATCAATGCTTGTACCAGAAACAATACTTAAAATTTATGCTGTTGAATTAGTATACTACTGTTCTGTTGATACTCTTCGATTACAGGAACTTAACCTCAAACGTAATATTATTGGAGATTATACTCAACTAGCATCTATAACATGTACAACAATATCAAATGTTTTTATGAATGGTGTTGGTTGTTTGGTATGAAATTTTTATGGAAGACATGCTGCTAGAAATAATATGTTGATATCAACAAGAAGAAAAGGTTATATAATTGACGATGAAAAATATGAAGGTGGTTTTGTAATGCCACCATTAAAAGAAGATTCAAAAAGACCTATAGCAGCTCCTGTAGCTGATTTAGATTTTACATCATTTTATCCAAATACGATTATCACATATAATATCTCACTTGATACTTATATTAATACTAATGATGATTCTGTTCAAATTGTAAATATAATAACAAATCATGGAACAATTTACAGAAAGTTCACAAAACATGAAAATAATGCAAACAAGATGGGACTAATGGCTAAAATGTGTAAATTTTTGTTAGAAGAACGTTATCAAGCTAAAGAAAATATAGAAAAATATGAATCAATTGATAAAGCAAAATATCTTTACTATACATCTTTATCTAATGCATTAAAAGTTGTATTAAATTCAATTTATGGAGAAACAGAATACAAATATTCGCCATTTTATCTCAAGCCTGTTTCATTATCTGTAACAGTATCTGCTAGAAGTAATATTAGAAAAATGATTGAATTTGCAAGAAAAAAGGGTTATAAGATTTTTTATGGAGACACTAATTCATTTTTCTTTTCTTTACCGGAACATTTTTTTAAAAATTTGTATAAAAAATATAAAAATATAAAAGAAAAAAAATATTTCCAATTTGATAAAACAAAAATTGACACAATTATATTGGTATAAAATAACCAAATTAACAATATTACAATCAAAAACTCTTGAAAAAGAAATAAATAATTATTTATTTCAGACAACAAATCAAGAATATTTAAAAATGAAATATGAAAAAACAATGTGGCCAGTATTATTTTTACAAAAAAAACAATACTGTGGCATTATCCATAAAAAGGCACCTAATTTTGATATGCTCAATCTTTTACTTAAGGGTTTAAAGATTGTAAAAAGAAATGTATCAGCATTTTATAAAACAGTGGCTGAGGAATTAATTTGGTCATCATTGGGATATGAAAATAATCAAATTATCATTATAGAAAATTCATTAAAGGAAAGAATATTACAAATAATAGCTAAATACATTGATGATGAAAACCTTTCTGTAGATCTATTTAAACTTACCACAAAATATGATCCAACAACCAATCAACGAGTTAAAAAATATGATTATTGGAATTTTGAAAAAAGAAAAGAATTAGGTGATGAAACTAAAAAAAGAAACAAGCTGGTAATTTCTTATGTAACAAAAATGGCAGATGATCATCAAATTACAATAGAACATGGTCATTTTTTTTATTTAATAATATATGTAAATACAAACCGGATATCATTCAAAATGCGACCATTGGATTACTTTATAGCAAACAAAAAAGAAAAAGATCTTAGAATTGATATAATTCATTATTTTAAAAGTTTACAGGATATTTGTGCAAGTTTATTAAAATGCGATGAAAAGAAAGCAGAAGATTTTATCAATCAGATATTTGAAGAAAATGAACTAAAAAAACAACATAAAATAACTGATTTTTATTCTGAAGAACATGAACAACAAAAAACAACTTTAATATTAAAAGATGTACAACAAAAAACAACTCCAAAGGTAAACAACAAAAAACAACTTTAATATCAAAAGATAAACAACAAAAAACAACTCCAAAATTAAAAGATGATCAACAAAAAACAACTCTAATGTCAAAAGATTTAAAAAGAAAAAACACAAATGAAGAAAGTAATAAAGATAAAAAACAAAAAAAAAATTTTGATTATTTTCAAAAAGAAATACAAAATAATGAATTAAAACGAAGTAATGATGATAAAACTGAATTTTTACCTTCAAAAAAAAAGATTTAATCTTGCATAACATATTTTTTAAATAAATATACTGTATTTTCTTTTATTTTTAATATATATTTATCTAGTTAGTCACTTTGACCAACTAGAATATTATTGGTATAATTATACAAAATGTATATATTAATCTTATCGAATGAAATATTATGTATGATATTTAATAAATTATCTAACCAAAAAGAACAATTTTCATTAGGATTCACATGTAAAGCATTATGGTCAAATTATTTAAAAGTTATACAAAATCCAATATATTATAAATTTGTTGCATATAATCCAAGAAAAATTTTTTTTGAAAAGGATCCAATATTATATGAATTTAAACATATCGATATGAATTTCAAAAAGAAAGCTATAAAAAAAACTGATGAAAAAAACAAAACTGATAAAGAAGTAAGTTGCGGAATGGTAATTTTTGATAAAAAAAATCAACGTTGTGTAGATTGTAAAAGAGAAGGATTAACATGCGACAACAAAATTAAATGTACCTATTGTGAAAAAAGAATATTCAATGTGTTAAAAAGAAAGATTTTGTTCGAAAAAGGCTTTATAAGGATAAAGAAAGAGTATTATATTGTAAACCATTAGATGATTATTGGCGTAATAATAATCTTCTTCTTATTCATAAACATGTGAATGATATAGCAGAACTTGGAAAACGTATATGTGAAAAATGCAACAAACGTAAATTTTGTTGTATAAATGCAATAGTTAACAATAATTGTTGTAATATTGAATTATGCCTTAGTATGAATGTAACTGATCCTCCTATTAATATAAATCATATGGGGTTTGGGTATTTTCCTTTTCAACTAACATACACTCATCAACATACTCTTTGTGAAGATTGTTTTGAGACTTGTTCTAGAACAACAAGGCTTACTTTTTATAACGACGCAATTTGGAAAAGAACTTAAAAAATAAAATATATTAAATTTGATCATAATATTCTTTCTTGTGAAGTCTTTAATCAAATTATAAAATATTATAACACAGTACAGCAAACAAAAAAAATAATTTCATATTTACAAGAAAATACATTTAATCAGCAAGTATTTAATAAAATATTATGGGCTGGTGCAAAAATGTAGATACACAACTACTAAAAATTTCCATTGTCTACATATAAAAGTTTTTATATATAAGCTATTTATTTACAATTTTTTTATACCAAATAAAGTAGGTTTTGAGACATCTTTTTATATATTTATTATTATTATTTAATAGAGAATTTATTGAGTAATAATTTTTATAAAAAATTCAATTTTTTTTTGAAAAAAGCATTCTTTTTAGTAAAAAATTGTTTTCACCACCAATATGCAACTTTAAAAGTTTATACTAAGCAAGTACATTGGCAAAAATATGCTGAATATACAGTTAAAATTTTAGCTTAATTGAATTATTAGTTGTTAAGATATGAATTTTTAAAATTTATTTTTAATTTACTATGTTTCACAAAATTACTA
>QKWP01001272.1:90403-101856 GCA_003550325.1 Gigaspora rosea | reverse complement strand
TTACTAAATAAAAAAACAATAAAGGATTATTTTAAAAAGTAAAAATAGCAACTAACTATCGAGTGCTTTGAATATTAACCAATCCCATAATTTATATTTTCTAAAAATATTAATAATTATATATTAAAATTTACTAATAATTTAAAATGTATTGGAAAAACAAATTCAAAAACTTTGAGATTATTACATCATGTGAAAAATATAGGAATCCTGATAAACCAAAACATAAATTAAATGAATGTTGACTTGTAAAAATCAACTTTAAGCTTTATCTTGAAGTGAAAATTAAAAACTTTTCTTTTTTAACTGATTCAAAATATTTTAATCTTATTCAAAATTATACATGGATTATTTCTAAAAAATATTATACTTTTTATATTCAATCTACAAACAGTACATAATAAAATTACACAAAATATGAATGGAAGTTTAGTTTTATATACTTAAATTCTAATAGAATATGAAAATTCAAATATATCTGAATTTAATTTTTAAATAAAAATTATTTTTAAAAGTAAATTAACAAGTTAAATTACGACCGATCGCAAAGGCATGGGTACCTTAGCGATTGTGTCATGTTAACTATTCAAAAATAACTTAGTTATTAACTCAATAAAAACTTACCATCCCATAAGAAATTGGGTATATGAAAAACTTCAACTTCAACTTCGCTTGCAAAGTTGCTCAAAAGAGCCTGCACAGCTCAGGAGCGCATTAAACAATTAATTATTTTATCTAATCTTAGAAATTTTTTACTAGATGTTATAATTCGATTTATTTTTCTGTTATAGTTTTATTATTGTTAAATTGAATGTCTAGATTATGAAGTATCTGTTTAGAAGAATTATTTGATTGTTTGATGATTTTTCTTAATTTATTATTATTTTGTAATAGATTTTATATATGTTGATTTAATTAATTAGAAAATAAAAATATTTTTTAATAATTAAGTAAAAGAAAATATCTTTTTTTTTTTAACTCTTTGACAGTCTCGTCGGTACCTTTATCCTTTATTAAATATTAGATATATAAAAATAACTAAACTATGTTAATTACTTATTATCAATACTCTATCTATAGCAGGTCCGGCATTACCCGAATACTTCAAGAGCACCTTGGTGCGACCTATCACACTGCCTCACTGATAAGACAGACAATTTTGTCAGCCCCGTCAAAGAGCGACATGGGATTTCTCTTCAAATCCCTCTCACCTAGTATCAATGATGAGGATAACCAAACCATACAAGAAGAACATTGTAGCTAAGAAAATAAAAGGGTAATGAAAAAAAGGAGGAAAATACCACAAACCCTAAATGGCATACCAAAAAACAAACAAAATAAAATGACTACAAGATGAAAGAAATGAAGAAAAATTCTATTACTAATGACGGAAAGCTAACAAAATGAAAACAAACAATAAAAAGAAAAAGAAAAAAGAAACAAAACAGAAAAAAGAAATAGAAGTAAACCTAAATCTGAAATCAATGATAAAAATTATATAATACTGCGCAAGGAAACGCTTCGCCAAAGTATTATATGTACATAAAAATGAAAACTAAAAGAACTTTCTGGAATTTAATCTCTGTAGATCTGCCTACTCTATTGCGTCACATCCCATTACGCATCCATTCCTGTTTATCCACCTGCATGCCTTCTTCCCGATTAGGATAGGAACAACAATGCCGATCTTTTGGAGGGGATACGCCGAATTTCCCACTTTTCGTCAAAAATTCCAGCAAAACTGACTTCCAGAGAGAATATGATAGTGGGTATATGGTTGAATAAGTTCTTGTAACCAAAAACCTTAAAGAGAGTGATAAAAAACTCATTTTTCTTAGTTCACCGCCTAGCCAAGCTATAATCATCTTCGTCAACGAAAGTTTTCTTTTTTAACTTCTACCTGAATTTCTTGTACCAAGGGCACCCACTGCCAGTTATCTTGTACAACTGACGCTTCTGGCTTGCGTGCTAAATATATAAAGGAGTCCCCCACGACACAAGGACGGTTGACCTTTATAAAAACCAGTATTACTAGCTGCTTCGTCTTTTACTAATGAAAATTTTTTGTTTTTTTTTTGTTCGGAAATTTGTACAAGTGATCGATGGGAAGAGTTGTCAGAAAATATCTTTATTTATATAAATAATTTAAATAAAATATAATATTTTTTGATATTATTTATTTATTTTTTTTTTTACGTTTAGGTGGTGGTAAACTTTTTGATTTATGTACTGCTTCATATGTTGGGGTTGTTTTACCTCTTACAAATCTTTCTATAAAGATACCACTATTGTAATGTTTTATAATTTGCCCTTTTTTTTTTAGTATTGGTTTGTAAGAATTTGAACGATAATTCCATGTAAATAATTTTGGTAGCCTTTTTGGAATTACAACTTCAACTGGATCATCAATTTTAGAATATTTAGAACGTGCTTGTTGTGTAACTTGAACAATAAGAAAAATAAAAATAAAAAATAATAATCTCATTTTTTTTAATCATTAAAATTTAAATAAACCCTATATTTATATAAATTAAAACTATATAAATAGATTTTTGATTTTTTTATTTATTAAAAATGTATTAAAAAAATATTTTTAGTATTTAAAAAAGTAAACCATATTGTTAGATTGATTCCTTGATTAGATACACAAATCCTAAAAAGAAATCTTTTAGCAGATAATTCTAATGTTATACTACCACAATTTCTATCTGATAATATAGTATAAATCAGAAGTATTATTGAGACAATATAAAAAGTATCAAAGAATATAATAAGAATTGGCAGAGAAAATGATAATAAAAAACTAAAACCTAAAAGAGAAACTACATTTTCTTTTGAAGATGAATGAACAAAAAGAAGAAAAATATATAAATATAATTTTTAATTTTATTAAATAAACAAATAAATATAAAGTATCCCTTTTTATTAAATTTTATTTTTTATTTTTTTATTGTAATNTAGCCTTTTTGGAATTACAACTTCAACTGGATCATCAATTTTAGAATATTTAGAACGTGCTTGTTGTGTAACTTGAACAATAAGAAAAATAAAAATAAAAAATAATAATCTCATTTTTTTTAATCATTAAAATTTAAATAAACCCTATATTTATATAAATTAAAACTATATAAATAGATTTTTGATTTTTTTATTTATTAAAAATGTATTAAAAAAATATTTTTAGTATTTAAAAAAGTAAACCATATTGTTAGATTGATTCCTTGATTAGATACACAAATCCTAAAAAGAAATCTTTTAGCAGATAATTCTAATGTTATACTACCACAATTTCTATCTGATAATATAGTATAAATCAGAAGTATTATTGAGACAATATAAAAAGTATCAAAGAATATAATAAGAATTGGCAGAGAAAATGATAATAAAAAACTAAAACCTAAAAGAGAAACTACATTTTCTTTTGAAGATGAATGAACAAAAAGAAGAAAAATATATAAATATAATTTTTAATTTTATTAAATAAACAAATAAATATAAAGTATCCCTTTTTATTAAATTTTATTTTTTATTTTTTTATTGTAATATTATGAAAGTAAAAAAAACTATTCTTCAAGAAATAATAGTTAATTCAAAATCTAAAATTGAACTTATTAAAAGATTATCAAAAGATGATCCTGAATATTTAATAGAACATTTACAAAGTATTGAACGTGTTGCTAATATAATTTATGAACAACAAAAAAAAATAATAAAAATAAACGAAAAAAAGAAGAATTATCTAGTTCTGAAGATAGTGAAAATGAAAAAGAAGTTGAAAAAAGACCAAAGAAAAAACCTACAATATATAATAATTTTGTTAAAAAAGAATATCCTAATTTAAAAGAAGAAATTGATAATAGTAGTGAGATTTTTAAAATGCTTGGTAAAAAATTGGAAACAAGTCCAGATAATCCTAAAAATAAAAATAGTTGTTTACTTTAAAAATAGAAGTTAGTCTCAAAAAATATATTTTTAATATTATTTAAAATAACTTATAAATTTTTACTAAAAAAATGTTTGCTTATTTTAAAAAATATATTTTTTAATTGTTATTTAAAGTAATTTACAAATTTTTTATTAAAAAAATAAGGGTTATTTTAAAAAATAGTTTTTTAAAAATATATAAATAAGATCAAATCTTTTTTTATTGTTTTTTAAAATGAATAATTTTGAATTTTGTGAACGATATAATAAATTACGATTAATATTAAAATTAGCAACATATTTTTTATATACAGTTTTTTTATCTCTTATAATTTATACAATTATTATTACACATATTAAATTTGAATTAATAAATTTCAAATATATAACAAATTCTACTTATTTTATTAAAGATATTTTTACCAATACAACGCAAACTGTTTTAACTAAATTAGTAATTTTTATAGATCAATATATACAAACTGGCACTAATTAATAATAAAAAGCAACAAAAAACTAAATCTAAAAAAGTCACAAAAAGAAAATCAACTGCTAAAAAATTAACTCAAACTAAACGAGAACTACCAACTGTTAAAAAAAGAACTATTAGTAAAAGAAAAAAAAGTGTTCAAAGTGTGGTAGATAATGCCTGCTAACACAAAAAAAAGAGAAGTAAAAAAAAAGAAATTCACCTATTAATAAACAAAAACCTGTTGCTACAAATAAAAGATTAACAGGATTATGTAATATTAGATGGTGTCAAGATGAAGAAAGATTAAATGCTTGTGCAGCTAAACGTGGAATTGGAGTACAAGTTGAAAGAATTGTTTTAGGAGCACGTAATGAAAATAATAAAACATATTATTTTGATACATTATTAAATAGATTATTTTACCATAGATTTTTTCAGGAACAAAGTAGATTTACCAATTTTGAGTTGCGAGATATTTCAATTCATTTTAAAATTGCAACATATCATAACAAATTACGAGATCATACGATTAATATTCCAGTAAAACAATCAAATCAAGTAATCACACCTTTACAAAGCCTTTTAACAATAAAGGCATATATTATAGAAATATGTGATGTTGATTTAGCAAAAAAAGCATCAGTAAAAATTACTGATCTTTTAGTTAATGATAATCTTTAAAATGTTCAATTTAGAAAATATGTAACTGTTCATTTACAGAAAGAGTTAATAATTGATTGTTCAATATGTCAATTTACAGAAGATGAAATGATATTATGTATGGATTTAAACAAATTACGAGTTTGTGTATTATCTGAAGAAGAAAATCAAGCACGAGTATTTGATAAAGGAAATTATGCTCTTGTAATAATTTTAGATTATATGGATTGGATGTATCAGTTTAAAAAAAAAGATTCTAATAATAATGAAGATATTATAGTAGCTTTAGGTTCTGATTTTAATATTGCAAAAGGTGATTCTGAATTCCTTCATTTTTAAGTGGTGGATATCTTGAAGCAGCTTATATGCCAGATATGAGACATGGTCCAACATTTAATGCTATATTTCAATCTATTCAAGAATGTTGTGAAAAGGATAACGATACTTAAAAATTTATATAAATATACAATATTTTCATTATTTTTGATTTATTTTGATTTTCTTTAATTACTTATTTTATTAAATGGCATTAGTATCAAAAAAATTATCACAAGTTAATAATAAATGTATTGTTGGTTTTTGTAATAATGATAAAAGGCTAAATATTTGTCGTCAAAAAAGAGAATATGGTGTAATTATAGATCCAGAATTTGATTTTAGTCCCCATATTAAAGAAATTGAAGATGGTGAAGAAAAAAAACAAAGAACTTATTTTATTCCAATAAGTACAAGAATGTTATATTTGAGATTATTTCAAAAAATTAATACAAAACAAAAGAATCTTGAATTACATGATATTGTTGTTCAATTTAAATTTACTTCTGTATACAATGAAGATATTCAAAAAAGAACGCAAATACCAATTTTTAATGAAAAAACAATAAATATAACACCACTTGTAGAATCATTAAAATTAAAATTTTTTATTATTGAAATTTGTAATAAAGATATTGCAACACATTCAAATCCAACAATTAATGATATTATATTAACTGGGATATTCAGAATATACAATTTCGTAATTATATTGAACCTCATTTAGAAACAGAATATACAATTAATTGTACTGGATGTGAATATCAAAATCATGAAGTAAATTTATGTTTAAATCTTAACAAATTAAAAGTATGTATACTTGAAAATGATGATAATAATATTAAAATTTTTAATGAGGGAAATTTTGCATTAGTTGTTTTTGTAGATTATTGTAATATGTTTTATAAATTTAAACGAGAAAAAGGTGATATTGATTATCTTAAATTTGGTGAAAACTTTAGTTCTACAGAAGGAAAATTAGGAATTCCACTTTTTTTTCATGGTGGGAGTATAGAAACAACATGGAAACAAGATTTTGAATCATCTAATGTGATAGATAGTATATTTGGTGCTTTTAATAAATGTTGTAAAAAATAATTTTATTTTTTTTTATTTTAATTATTTATTATTATTTTGATTTTATTATAAATATCATTATTTATCGTTAAATAAAAATAAATTTATTTTAAATAATAATGGAATGTAAATGCAGTATTAATTCAAAAACATATAAAGATTGTTGTTATAAAAAACAATTATATAAACCACCTAATAAAATAAAAAATGATGAAGAGTTTTACAATTATATTTTAATAAAACTTTCAAATATTATACAAAAACCTTCAACAAATAATAAATTTGAAAGAATACATAATCTAATATTATCAACATTAGATTTGGAGTTATTAAAAGAAGGTAAAGATATAGATTTGATAATTCAAAATTCAAATTTATCAAACGAACAACAAGAAGAACTACAACAATTACATATTAAGCAAGAAAAACGTGTAATAAAATTTAATCAAATTAAAGATAGAATTGAACAAGCAACATTAGAAAATATAGAAAATTTACGTGATTTTCAATATTGGCATCAAAAAATACTTGAAGCTACAATATTAACTCAACAATTACAAAATAATCTTAATGATTTGAGATTATTTCGTTTAGAATATTGGCTAAAATATATAGAAGAATATAATAGTTTTGTTGAACAGATTCAAAATGAAAGTGATTTATACAAATTACGCAATAATTGGATAATTAAAATTGATAATTCACAATTTACATTTGAAAGAAAAGCAAATCTTCATGAAATATGCAAGAAACGTATTAGAGTATTATTAGATCAACAACAAAAATTTAATTACCAAAAAATACATGATGGAATACTTGGTGAAACTATTCTTACAAATTTAGAGGTTGATAAATATTGGTCTAAAAAAATACATCAAAGTAGTATATTAACTAACAATCAATGAATAGAATTGAATAATTTATGTGCTAAAACATTAGTAACTTTAACAAATAGATATTATGATGAAATTAAAAATGAAATTCCAGAAATAACTGATACATTTTTATTAGAAGATAAAGGAGAAATAGATAGAAGAATTCATTTATTAAAAGATGAAAATTTAACTAATAATAGACAAACTGAAATATTATAGCAAAGCAGAAGAGGACATTTACAAATTTTTTTACAAACTGAAGAAATAGCAAATTATAATCAAATTGAACGTTTAATTAACACATATGCTAGGAGACTAAGAGTTGAATTATTAGCAAATGAGAGTGCTCTTGCACAATCACTTAATAATTTCAATTAAACATTACTAGGAATTGAACGTAATCAAATAATATTATTGCAAACAAGAAAAAATCGATACTATAATTTATTGTATATTGTAACAGAAAGGCAAATGAGATTTGAACAAAATAAACAGTTATTAGCTGATAGTGAACATTATAATCTTATAATACAATCTATAGATGAAGCTTTTCTTGATTCACTTAAAACAGTTCAAGTATTACAAAATTTAAGACAAGATCTTTATAATTCTATCCAATCATCATTTGATATAAAAAAAATTAATAATTTAAAGGATGCATTTGATTGGTTAAATGTATTATTGGAAAAAAAGAAAAAATATATTATCTTTTAATGAAATAATATCAAATTATATTAAAGATTATCCAAATGGAAAATTTACAAATACACAACAAGAAGAAAATTTTTTTAATAACGAGATTAATAAAATAGAAGTTGAAACATGTTTACAAGAAAACCAATTTCTTTATAATTTAAAAGAAAAAATTATTGAAATATATAGTGATGAAGAAAAGGATCATTATTTTATCAATATAGAAGAAGATATTGATATTTTTAATGAGGATATTGAAAATTTTATTAACAAAACTATTAAAAAAAATATTATATACAAGTTAATTAAAGAAATTTTTAAAAAAAGTGGCGAGGATTGGATAAAAAATATAAATAAAAGGATAAAAGATACTGATGATGTACAATCTTTTTTCAAATTATTAAGAGATACTATTACAAATAAAAGGCTTAAAGGACTTATAGATAAAAATATAAGAAACTATTTTAAAAAAAAAGAAGAGAAAGAACAAGAAGAACAAAATAAAAAGCATGATTTAGATAATAAAAATGAATCTGATTCTAAAAAACCAAGAAAACAACGAATAATGAAAAAAGAAAAGGATTATAAAAAAGAATTGATTTCAAATATATGACCAATAATATATAAAGGAGGTATAGAAAATATTGTAGTACTATTAACAATTAGTTCACTTTTGGATTTGTATATAAAAGTTGTTGATACGAATCAAGAAGAATTAAAAAAAATAGAAACAATAATTTTAACACATTTAAACAATTATCCTGATATAACTTGGTTTACATTTTATAAACCAACAGATAAAACAAATGACTTTTTTAAAAAAGCAAAATATTTAACAAAACAACATTATCTTGATATAGTATATAGAATATTGGTGCTACGAGATTTAGATCTTGAATTAGATGATATAATTGAAAATATATTTGATGGTTTGGAAATATGACATCAATTTCAACTAAAATTGAGCGTATTCACAATTTAATTAATCAAAAAGAACTTGAAATTAAAATAAAAAAACACAGAAATCCTTTGTCTTAAAGGACTTTTATTAGTAAAACAACCTTTAGCAAAGCTTTTTTTACATATTATTTTACCTATTTTTATTAATTTTTTATCAAGTTTTTTTTTAATTTTTATTATAAACTATTATTTTGATACTCGTATACAGTGTATTATTATATAATGTCGTTAACTGGTGGATTATTTTATGATGAAAAACTTAAATTACAAAAAACAAATGAAGAAATTATTAAACAAAATTTATTACTTTCAAATGAAAACAATGATTTGTTAAAAAAAGTTGAAAATTTATTAAAACAAAATGATAATTTAAATCAACAGATACAAGATTTATTAAATGAAAATTATACTTTAAAAAAAACTACATTTAGAATAAACATTTTTTTTATGAAACTTATTATACCAATAATATCATATTTTTTAGCTATAGTTGGATTTATTATAATCATAAATTTAAATTCTGTTCGAATTCAATGTATTATTATTTAATTTTTGTTAATAAATTGATATATTCTTAGCTATATATTTTAATAAAAAATATACATTGTCCAACTCAAACCAACTTGGCAGTAATATATCTTATTGAGTCTAAAGAGTTTCATTCCTAAAGAGAACATTGTACAAATTTCAGACCATAATATACAATATTACAAAACTTAACTCAAAATTATATAAATACCTGTTTTATTTTTAAAATATTAATATAAAAAAAATGAAAGTATTAAAGTTATCGATTATTTATTATTTTGTTGTTTTAATATGCTTTACAAGCATATATGTTGATTGTAAAAATATACGATCAACTTGTGTTTGTCGCAAAAAAAGAAAGGAACTATAATTATTAGAATTTTTCAAGATATTATTAATATTCATTAATTTTATTTTTAAATATAAATAAAGAATTTATAAAATACAAATTTTAATATTTTAAATAATAATAATTAATTAACTATTACATATTATAAACATAAAAATAAAATTTTAAAAATAAATTTTGATGAAGCACAAGAGAGAAATAAACTTCTTTAAAAAAAATTGATATATTAATAAAAAAAAATAATAAACAAATCAAATAAAATATAAAAAAATATAATAAACTTATGAATAATTATTGTTCTATTTTTTTAATATTTGCAAATAATATTGAATTAACTGTTATTTTAACTTTAATTATTATATTATCTATTTTTGAGAATATTTAAAAATGCTTCCCATAGATTGTTTTTATATTTTTCTCTTCAAATAAATTCATTCAATAATGGTTTGATAATATTTCTTCTTCTTTTTGGTTTTGAAATAAAAATTTTGAGTAAATTCCAGATTCCTTCTATTGTGTTTGTATGAATACGTCTTATTCTTTGTCTTGGATTTGGTTTCGAATGATTTGTTCGTATGTATTTTATTTCTAAACTTTCTAAATTTTGGTAACCACGCCATGCATCCGTGTATATAGTTGAACCAGGTTTTACATGTTGTTTTATGATTCTTGTTAATGTTTCAGTATTACGATTATCTACAACAACAAAGAACATTTTTCTTTTTTTGGTTCTTTCAATGCCTCCAACAATCCAGAAATCATCAAAAAGAGATTCATCTATTTCAACTATTACCTTTGATCCACCAATAATTTCATTTTCTGGTGTTAAAGAATTAATAGCTAATCTTCTAAAATCTCTAATAAAATTACGAATACTAAGTCTAGAAATATCAGTCATTTTATGAATTTGTTGAATTCTAAGTTTATTAATCCAAAAATAACCAATTAACAAAATATTATTACATTTTAATCGATGTTGAGAAAAGAAAGTGTTTTTAAAAACAGTGACCATCTTTTTACAATCATTTTTCTTACAACGAAAAACATTATATTTAAGATAAAGATACATTTCTCCATTACAAAACTGACATTTTTCAGGAGGTTTTAATATTTTTTCTTTGATTAAAAATTTAATACATTCCTTTTCGTCAAAAAAGATTTTTTGTAAAGAATTTAAATTTGGAGTATCCATTTTTGTTTATTAATAACTCTTAAAATATAATCTATATATAGTTTTTTTTAATTTTATATTAAATATAATTAACTGGATAACCATTTCGATTGCCTGTAATTTTATCATGTTTTAATTTAAAATCTATAGCTAATTGTTTTGTTTGTTCACTAGTTCTATATTTAGTAATTCTAAAATCTTTACATTTTAATTTTTTATTTTCATACCATATAAATCTCCAAGAATTTTTATATTTATTAAAATAAATTCCATTATAACCAGATGTATTATTTTTATAAAGTTTACAATTTAAATTATTTTCTTTTTTATTTGTTTCTCTAAGATTACATTCTCAATTATCAAGTCCATTTCTATTAATATGATCTATCATTTTCCATTCTGGATGAATCATTCGATGAAAACTAATAG
>QKWP01001272.1:4454-90141 GCA_003550325.1 Gigaspora rosea | reverse complement strand
TTGTTTTGTTTGTTCACTAGTTCTATATTTAGTAATTCTAAAATCTTTACATTTTAATTTTTTATTTTCATACCATATAAATCTCCAAGAATTTTTATATTTATTAAAATAAATTCCATTATAACCAGATGTATTATTTTTATAAAGTTTACAATTTAAATTATTTTCTTTCTTATTTGTTTCTCTAAGATTACATTCTCAATTATCAAGTCCATTTATTTGGTGCCCAGTGATGACAGTGTTACCAATGGGAATAATATATAGTGAACAATAGAACTATTTGATCTCAAAATAAAGAAGCAACAAAAAAGTGAAGTAATTTCTAAGCATTCAAAATGGTAGTACAGTCAGATCTCTCTAAATGTTAAATATAATCTCAAGCTTTGGCCCAAGCATATTTCTGATCCCTATAAATGCAATTTTTCTTATTGTTTTTTAAAAGCATACTATCAAAGTTTGGTTTTAACAAGTTGTACTTAAAGAGGTCTGACTGTCTAGAGAATAGTTAAACTTTAAAAATGTTTCAAATTTAAAAAAAGAAAGAAAAAGAAAAACTTATCTAATCTAGCAAGCATTTAATAGTTATTGAAGAACAGGACTCAAATGCAAACAAAAAAAGATTATTTAGATACATATATACAATCAAAGGGTTAGAGTACACATGATTCAGAAAATCTCACCTATATCCTGTATCTGTCACTTTGTATAACACAATTTTTGCAATAATTGTATCAAGAACCAAAGTGTTCCTATTTAATCAACAAATGCTAAAAGCAAATATATCTAGCAATTTGACTATTTTTAGTAAAGTTCTAATATCTTTTGTGCACTATATTCTAAATTTGATATAAGTTTAACTAGAGTTAATACCTCTATTCGGATTTATATATCCAGATATATACTATGTTATATAATATAATATGACATAGTGTTTTTATATTTAGATATAAATAAATTTGAATTTAAATTTAAATCTGGATATATACTATATTAAAACCAAATAAATCCGGATATAAAAAATATATTTGACAAGCTCATTATTTAATGAATCAACATATTTAAAGAACTCTTTTCTAAAAAATAAACAAAGAAGGACTTTAGCAATATCTTTAAGTTATATTTTTAAGTTTTATAATAGCACAAATTACAAAGTCAAATATCTAGTATTCATATTAACCAGAAGGTAATTCAGAGTCATAGCTTATAAGAAATTTAGATATTGGATAATAAAAATCTTTTTCAAAACAGAATAGTAATTTAAATTGTGTATTTAAAATTAGGTTATAAAGCTAGTTTTAAAATAATTCTATATTTTTATATATAATTTTGAAGCATTTTTTCTAGCTTTAAGATAAAATAGAAGCCATTCTGTAAATTTTATATAAATGTTTCTTTACTCTAAGTATTGTTCTGCACATTTTAATTCAGAGAACTATTTTGATCTAATAGGTTGCTAATACTTTGTTAACAAATATTTAATTACTTTTTATAAAGTTTATAAATATAATCAGATTGCATTTTTATTAGTTTATTTTTATTACTCTTATTATAACTATTATAGAGATCCAAGCCAAATATAGAAGAATTGCTAGAAGTTCTTTCTGTAAAAACCTTGTACTAGTTAGTTTACCAAATACAGCTTTTTTTTTTCTAGTCAAAGTGCCTACTTTGAAGAAAAGCTTTTATTTAAAATAATCAGACCCCAGATGCTGTACATGGAGGGACATCTGACATTTGTACATTAATGAGAGTACAACTAGTCTCACCTGCAACTTTTGGCTACCTATTTAAGTAGCTACCCGAAGGTTCTATACTAGCTATCATATCTGCAACCCACATACTAGCATTGCCTATTTAAACCCTCTGATTCCTGCCTCCTGCCAGTCCGTTTTGTATTACTGGAACTCTGTTCCAGATACTAACCAGACCCTCTTAGAACTAGTTTATTACAGTGGGAGACTTGGTAGAGCGGTCCCTGTTCTGCACAGATATCACCTATACTTCGGTAGCGTACGCATTTGCCGAAACCAACACTTGCAGTTAGGGGTGGTTACCTAACTGCTATCACTACCTACTTTTGCTCTTGTAGAGTTCACCTGATCCCAGTACTGTTCCATTCTTCTTTCAGTTTCTTTTCCCCGGAAGCTTTCTTTTCCCCAGTTGCCTTCCTACTTCCAATCTGAGAACCCAGAAGGGTTGGTCTGCTCTGGTGAACCCAGAAGCTCCCTTCCCCTAGTACATTATTCTGAAACACATGTCCTTTTCTTTTAGTATGACCTGGCAGTCCGGTTGGTAGGGCTCGCCATAAACCCTTTTTGTCGTAAGTCCGCTTCCAGTTAGTCCACTACCGGTCAGTCCCCGTCTGATTCCTGTTAGGGCAGTGTCATTAATCACCTGATTATTTTTTATCAGAGGCCTACCCCCCCTCCCTCTTCCTTAATATATAAATAGTCAGGTTCTTATATATAATTTTAACTTTTTTTACCCCCCTCCCCCCCTAAAAAATCACCTGATTTTTGTTATTGCCCTTAGATACTGTCAAAAGTCCGGCTACCTCTTTACTAAGCTTGTTGGTGAAACTAATCTTTGATGGTGCACTGAAAGTGTTTTGCTGGTGCACCAGTTTTTTGGTGAAACTAATATACTAATAGTTATAGAAAAAGCTAATTTTCAATGGTGCACCAAGAGTGTTTTGCTGGTGCACCAGTTTTTTGGTAAAACTAATTAGTTTCACCAACAAGCTTACTCTCTACTCAGGTCTTGTCAAGTATGGTTTCTCTTTGTCCTACAGTTTTGTGCATAATATAGCGCCTGCATCCCAAGATCTACGCGCCCTAGTTCTGTGCATAAAACAGTGCCAAAGCTCCCAATACAAGTTGATATAACCTAAGAAACAAATTTGTAAATCCAAGTCAGAATCCAGGTTACTATAACACAGATAAATTCTTCGAAATCATCTCCAGTGGGATTCGAACTCTGTACCTTTGTTACAACTACTTGGGGGTAACAACAATCCAACTACACTATGTTATCATACTCCTAAATACAGCTTTTTTAAAATTGTTTATTACAATATGTACAATATAAAATGTACATAAAATTTAAAATAGGTTTGTATTACTCAACTATTTAAATAATGAAATTGTGCCTTTAGCTTTGCTATTTATATTGTATGCTTTGTTTTTTGGAATTTATAAGTAGAGCTTATTTTTTTAAAAATTAAAGCTAAGTAACTTTTGATATACTAGTTTGTTTTAAATGATTTTATTACCAAAATATTTGTTTCTTTGAGATAATTACAACAAGCCCAAACCTATGAAAATTCAATTACAGGATCATAATAAAATGTGCTATCAAATAAGATGATGCATTTATATAGTAGAAAAATTGGTTAGACCTATATACTATTTATGGTTAACCAATTTTCTCATTATATAGATGCATCATTTTATTTGATAGCATATTTTCTAATAATCCTATAATTGGATTATTATAGTTTTGGGCTTGTTGGAATTGTTTCAAAGAGACAAATATTTGGGTAATAAAATTATTTAAAACAGACCAGTATATCAAAAGTTATTTAACTTTAAAGGTTTAAAAAAATAAGCTCTACTTATAAATTCCAAAAATCAGAGCATATAATTAGTAGAATAAATGCATATTTCATACTCTGTAATGTGCTTATATATTGCATTCTAATTTGATTGGCTAAATTTGTAGATCATTATTTTTAAAAAAAATAGTGAAAACATTTAGGTTAGGGTTAGGTTAGAAGGTTTATTAGAAAATTTTTAAATTTCTTTGCATATATATGCAAAATTTTGTGCCGAACAAGTTTACTTAGTCGAATTAGAAAGTTGTCTTATTAAAATTTAAAGATACTATATTTACAATTTTTCATTTTTTAACTCATTTTTTGATGAGTTCTCTAAATTTTATTAAGACAACCTTTCTAATTCGACTAAGTAAACTTGTTCAATACTAAATTTTGCATATAGGTGCAAAAAATTTTAAAACTTTTTTAAAATTTTTTAAACTAATTTTTAATCTAAAGATTTTAACAAAAATTGGTAATTTTTTTTAAATAATGATCTGCAAATTTAGCCAATCAAATTAGGGTGTGATATACAAGCACATAATGCCCATGCGAAGCATATTAAACTTCTAATTAGTATTATCTAAGGTGCATATAAAGCATTGCTACCTATTTAATTTAAAATGATTAAATATTTCAAATATTGCTTGTGCAACTGATTTTTCTGTACAAAAATTTAAATTTTTTATTGCCAATACTTGAAAATTGGGCTTATTATCATGGAGTTCTAGAGGACCCAGACATCTATCTAGTACAGGGGTCATGCTTTACATGTTTTAGCAAAAACCCTGAAACTTAAAAAGCAAAAAAAAACAGTTTTTTTTGCAATTATCTTGGCATTCAGTAATCCAATTAAATGAATTTTTTTTAAAAATGAAGTTCTTAGTGTAGTGCTTCTAATAAAAGAAAGTTCATCCAATTCTGATCACTAATCAAAAGTTATTTAAGAAAATGTAAATTTATTATTTTTAGCAAATTAGGTTGAAATTGGCCAAAATCCAGTTATGACCTTTATAAGAGATGTCTGGGTTCTAGTTCCAGAATATTATACAGAACGCAAATATTTTATGTTGATGTCTGGTCAATTTATCTGCTGCTATTCCAAATATAAAATATTCTGAACAACTACTTTGATTAAACGTCTTAGTTATATGAATTTCACTAATTCCTTCTTCCATCTAATAACAGATTGAGCTGAAATCGATAAATCTTCTCCAATTAAAAAATCTAAAAATGATTGTATAACTAGGAGTGCTTTGAAATGACATTTTATTAATTTGTGATACTTGTGTGGCTAAGTTATAAAACGGGTTGTATATTGACATTTGCTTTTCATGAGAATTGTTTCAAAAATCTGCTGGTAATGGTTTCTGGGCTGCAGCATGTACTTTTGATACATAATAGCGTTGTTTTTGAGTTCATATTGTTATAATGTTCCTATCAATTGTCTAACTTTATAACTCTTTTTGGCATTTGTATGTTCTAATTGAGTAACTTGTTTTTGAAGTGCCTTATTTTTTTGAATTAATGAGTCTGAATCCTGACCCGCTTTATAGAGAGACGAATTTATAAAATATAGACCTTATTTTGCAAGAATGGTGAAAGGAAATTACCCTCACTTGGTACTTTAGAGTATCGCATTGTATCAAATAAATGGATCGCATATTTTAATTGATTGTCAGGTAGTTGTTTAACCTTATCAATTAACCTTTGACGAAGTGTTGTTTGGTTTATTTTTTTATTATTAGCAGGTTGAACAATGATTTGATAAACCTGTTGCAATTTGTCATTATCCATTTGGATTAATATCTTGAATTAGTTTTTCTTGCTGAACAGCTTGTTCTTGCTGAGCTGCTTTTTTTTCTGAGCAGCTTTTCGTGCGTTCACTGACATTTGACTTGCTTTACGTGCTAAAAGTTTTTTGTTTGGATACCCATGGCATTTTGTCTATAATTATGATTGATTATAATACTGTAATATAATTACACTTAATCTTTCTTGGTAAGTTATGTCTTTGATCGAATATTATTAATTTAAAACCGATCTTTAAAAGATTTCAACTTATTATCAAGACGTGAAATTAACATGAAGTTGTTTTATATAAAGTCAAAGAATAAAGCTACGCTTCAATTTCTTTCATTAATATATTTTTGAGCGTTCATTTAAAGAATATTTAAAAATTCATTAATTAAGACCAAAAAAAAATTATATTAAATGTATAAGTCGAAACTTAATTAGAGCATTAGCGAAAAATCAAACGTAATTACCTTGAGATAGTTCTGACAAACAATTTTCAGTCAACAGAAATCAGAAAAACAAGTGCAATATTTATGTGAATTCTTTAGAATTTCGCACTTTTCTTTATAATTAAGTAAAGTAGAATTTTATTCAATTAATTACTTTAATTTTACTGATAAAAATCTGATCATAGTAACACTCTAAAATGGTTTTTAGATATCTAATTATCTCTAGTATGTAAGTTATAACCATCATTATTAAATTTTCTTTTATATTCTTATATTCAATTCTATACTAATAAGCTTGAATTTTTCATAGTATCACGTACTATTATTACTATTATTCTATTGAAAAATCTTTAAATATTTGTAGTTTTGTTTTATATCACTGTACCTATATAAATCTATTATCGCGTTCTAAAACTTTTGTAACAAAAAAAAGCAAAAAATAAAAAAAAAAAATAGTTAAAAACTGTTATTTATATGCTCAACTTTTTAGAAAAATTCTATATAACACAAAAAAAAGAATCATACAATCTAAACTTTACACTTATATTAATTCTAAATCGTTATTTTAAGTTTTATTTTCTTTTTGCGCAACAATCAACGTAGTACTGTAATGGTTAATTACTTATAACTTTAACTGGTAATATATAATATGCAAGTTGTGGGATTAGGGGGGATTAAGCGAATATGTTATAAGGCGAGAATTTCAAATTTATTTAATAATTTATCATGCTTAACAGAGAAGATAATTTCCAATTTTCCAAAAAAAAAAAAAGTATTATAAAACGTATTAAAAAATTGTAATTTTCATGCAGTAGCTTAATTATTGAAATATATAAATTTATAATCTGTTTAGATAAAGCGTAAATTTGTTATAATTTTATCACATGATTTTATTTTACAAAAGATCTTGTAGTCAAAAACTATTTTCTTGAACTATTAGCTTTTTTATTTCATGTGAAAAATTCACTTTATATTAACGGATTATCTATCGTAAAGAGAATAAAAGACAAGGTGTCAGTAGACTTAAAAAAAGGTTTCTAGTAGCAGCCAAGTCCATTTCTTGATTTTCCTTGCGAGATAACTTGTTGGTGTAACGAAAAAGATTATTATATACATAATAATTAATAATATCCTGATCCATATGTGAATAAGCAGAAACTTCGTTTTCGCTAATTCCCAATGGATCAGGATATTATTATTACAAACAAGCTACAAAGGTATTATTTGATTGATATAGTTTTCGGTACCACAAAGGTTTATTTCTGAGATTTTTTTGTAAAATTTCTAACACATGAAATAATGATGCAAAGGTGATCAAAGGTTTTTCTTTGATTTTTCTTTGTATGTTTATATCTATAGTAAACCAATATTGCAAAGATAGCTACCATTTGGCATGTTGGTCATTCAGTACTACAAAGGAGTAATACAATTAAGTTTCTTCAAATAAGATCTACTAATTCTAGAGAAAGGACTAGTTAGGTTTTTTCCCTAAAAACTTGCATTTGATATACTACAAATTCAAATATTATTATTACTTGATGAGCATTTTTATTAATTATGTTTTAATTTTCATTTACAACATATTAAGCACCCACTTATACAACAGGAACTAATCCTGATGGAAGATGACTATGATACTTTATGTCTTAAGTCTGTTATTGAAGAGTTTCATAAGGGAACATCAACTCAAATAATCTAATCGCCTATGAACGTTGTGTGGATGTTCCAAAATTCACTAGTCTACAAAAATAAAAGTCTCTAAACACTCCAATTCATTTTCTGATTAAAATTTTGAAGAATCCAAAACACAAGCAACATAACAAGAACCTAAACCCAAAAGAAGATTATTAATAACATAAGAAAAGACTACAAGCAAAAATATATAATACACAAAAAAATTTTAAACTCGCTTATTTCTGAAGTACTTTTTTTTTTTTTTTTTTTAATTCTTAAACCTTCTGTTGTAAAAAGCCATTGTCTACGATTTATGAAAATCATAAAAAGATCACTTTGCTGATTTAAATAAGTGTCAAATATTTAGGGGAGTCATGTAATTCATGTTTTATTTTCAAATATAGGTATTAAGGCTGAAAACAAGCAACTAAAAAAATGAAATTAATTTAAATGTAATCGATTGACAGCATAAGGTGTCAATGATAAATTTTTCTTATTCATAATAAACCTTTAATTTTATTTTTTTACAATCGGTTACTTAGTAATGAAATATAAGAAATATTGAAAATTTTATTGATATATATGCCAGGCACAATAATGTTGCTTTTTTAAATTATCTATCTGTATTTTCAAAGCATATTGAAAAATTCAAAATAGCATAAGCATTCTAGTGTATTGAAAAGATTATTAGACCGAATACTCTACTTAAGATGCTTCAATGTTGGCAAATTCTGTTAACAGTTAAGGATGGTAAAAAAAAGATTTTTATTTAAGATAATATTTACAATCTAAATATTTATATGCGCTATTTATATACTTAAAACATAAATGTCACCTTAATTAATGAACTAACATTAATTACTCTACGTCCTAATGTGTAGACTTTAATTGAGGTACAAAAGATAAATTAGTTTGAATATTTAGATCTTTGTTCTTATTTGGCGTTGCAGGTGGAAAATATGAGACTCTGTCACAAAATAGATGAAAATGTGACTATACTCAAGGTATACCATTTTATTAATCAAGACCAATTTAAAGGAAAAATAAAAGGAATACAAAAAAAAGAAAGCAAGTTTTAATTTAAATTTTAAATTACATATCGCATCTCATAGTTTCGAATAACCAACATAAACTATAAAATATGTCATATGTTCTGTCAACGGGAATATTTACTCAACTTTAATAAGTTACAATACAGAATTTGTATGTATTTTAAGGTTCTATAACCTGAATGTTCTTTAGCCAAATAATGATTTTTGACGGTTCCAATAGTTCATTTAATGGACCTTGAAGAACTTTAATACAGAAATCATAATCTTCACATTATATATTTCAATGTATTGCAGATATCCTTGCAACTTAGTCATTGTTAAAAAATTTTACAATACTGCAATATAGAGTGATTTGGCGAACAAGTTAAAAAAATTTTGGTCAAATATTTTTATTGATTTTAATAATGATTGTTTAAATTTTACAGTAAACTATTTTTAAATCCACTTATTAAGTAGAGTTTTAATTTCAATAGAGTCAGTTTAGAATTTTATTGTATCATAAGTTGGTTCGAAATCCATAAAAATCCGATTCCGACGTTCAACAATACTAACCAATCAAATTCATTAATGATAATTAAAAGATCAAAAAGTTAAATCAAATTTTGTTAAATAGGACATTGTTAATACAATAGTACTTATAACTTATTTGATATTTGATAACAATTACAGAAATGTAAAATGTAAAATCGATTATTAAATTTAATAAATTATGATCTTTACCATTTTTCACGATTTGTTTAATCGTTAGAACGTATCTTTATAAAATTCTGTAGCTATTTTTACGACCAAGTGTTTACCGTCTATATTAAATTGATTGATTGGTCAAATATCACGCTTTGATTGACATAAATTAGCCAATTAAAGTTGTTGCACCACACATCGCGTGATAAATTCTTCGTGTCGAACTGGTAACAAAAAAAAATCACTCATTAGGGAATTTCCACGCTATCTATTGATTTACTAGTGCCAGTAATGACCATCTTTGATAAAATTTCGGTGATTTCTTGCACATTGATGAGTTTTGAGGTGTACATACTATTCGGGTGTTTTTGTGTGCTTGAAAATATATTAAACATATTAGCAACTAAGAACTGTTTTCGAATATCGTTTTTACTATCTAAGTTTTCAATAAATAAATTGATATTTATAGAATTGATAGAATTGAGCCAATTGTTTATTATCAAATTAATTTTTTCAGCAGTAGGTCTTTTATTCGGATCAGAATCCATGCATTGCGTTGCTAATTTAATATAGCAATCAGGAGTTCCGTGAGCAAAATTAGGTCGCAATCCATTACATATCTTAATTGCGAGACATTCATTAAATGGTTCACCATCGAAAGGTCTTTGTCCAATTGATATCTCCGACATGATGACTCCAAAAGCATAAATATCGGCAGCTTGAGTGAACGGTTGACGATTCAAAACCTCAGGAGCAACATAAGGTATAACCCCAAAAACCTTATTTTGTTGTTTATGAGATTGAATAGAAAGTCCCAAGTCAGTAATGTACGCGCTATGTAAATTATCTTGCAAAATATTACCGCTATGTAAATCTCGATGAATAAGATCTTGGGAATGAATTGCTTTAAGATCAGAACTTATACTTAGCAGCAAACTTAACCTAGATTTCCATTCCATTTTCGATATTTTACAAAGATTTTCGCATAAGGAACCCATACTAGCATATTTTAAAACAAGAACATAATTTCCTTTTTCATCCTTTGATATTCCATGGCATTTTAAAAATGTTGGATTCTCGTATCCGATTTCACAATACGCTTTTAACTTTTAAAAATACATTAGCAATTAAAAAAAAAAATTAATAAACCATTATGTAACAGTTAATAAAAAAATAAATACCTCAATTAAATATTCTTGATTATGAATCTTTTTAAGTGCGAATGTTTGATTTACAGAATGTTTTATCCATTTCGCCCTATATACAGTAGCAAATCCACCTTTTCCTATTTCTTTGATATCTTTAAATTCATCATAAGGAATCCATACCAATTGATATCTCTTATCGTCTAATAAATTTTTAACAATATCATCAATTTCAAGATTTTCATATATTGGCTTTATCATTTCCTGATAACTATCTCTTTCCTTTTGAAACCAATAATTGGCTTTTTGAATATCTACTTGTGTTCCAACCCCATTTCGATAATAATATCCAAGCTTATTCATCGCACTGGCATTACCCATCTCTGCAGATTTCTGGCAATATTCGAATGCTTTATGTTCCTCTTTTTCAAGGATACCTATCGCAATGGCATTTCCCATCTCCGCAGATTTCTGGTAATATTCGAATGCCTTATGCTCATCCTTTTCAACTCCAATTCCATTCCGATAACAATTTCCAAGCTTATTCATCGCACTGGCATTACCCATCTCCGCAGATTTCTGGTAATATTCGAATGCTTTATGCTCATATTTCTCAACTCCTATTTCATTTCGATATTTTTCAAGGCTACCTATCGCAATGGCATTTCCCATCTCCGAAGATTTCTGGTAATATTCGAATGCCTTATGCTCATCCTTTTCAACTCCAATTCCTTTATAATAGCAATTTCCAACTTTATTCATCGCAAAGGCATTACCCATCTCCGCAGATTTCTGGTAATATTCGAATGCTTTATGTTCATATTTTTCAACTCCTATTTCATTTCGATATACTTCAAGGTTACCTATCGCAATGGCATTTCCCATCTCCGCAGATTTCTGGTAATATTCGAATGCCTTATGCTCATCCTTTTCAACTCCAATTCCTTTATAATAGCAATTTCCAACTTTATTCATCGCAAAGGCATTACCCATCTCCGCAGATTTCTGGTAATATTCGAATGCTTTATGTTCATATTTTTCAACTCCTATTTCATTTCGATATATTTCAAGGTTACCTATCGCAATGGCATTTCCCATCTCCGCAGATTTCTGGTAATATTCGAATGCCTTATGCTCATCCTTTTCAACTCCAATTCCTTTATAATAGCAATTTCCAACATTATTCATTGCAATGGCATTACCCATCTTCGCAGATTTCTGGTAATATTCGAATGCTTTATGCTCATCCTTTTCAACTCCAATTCCTTTATAATAACAATTTCCAACATTATTCATCGCAATGGCGTCACCCATCTCTGCAGATTTTTGATAATAAATGAATGCCTTATGCTCATCTTTTTCAACTCCAATTCCATAAAAATAACAATCTCCAACATTAAATGTTCCTTTAGCGTGTCCCATCTCTGCAGATTTTCGATAATAAATGAATGCCTTATGTTCATCCTTTTCAACCCATTGGCCATAAAGATAGCAACATGCAAGAACGAATTGAATTATAGGATTTGTTTCATCATTTAAACAAAAATTGATAATATTATTTGGATTTTGGTTCTTCTTTATTAGAAATTGTTCTAACGTATCAAGAATTGAACGAGATTTTTTGCCTTTCGATCTTTCTTTATTATAAAGATTACACATTTCCTCAACAATTTTATTTAGAAAATCCTGTGAAGAATCCTGTAAACTTTTATCATCTAAATTCCATTGGATAAAATTGTTTGCAATTTGATTAATATCTGATGAACTGTCGGCTTTTTCTGACTTCTTTACAAATAGGTTATTGTAATTTGACATTCTGACGCAAGAAAAGTGTGAATAAGCAGCGTTAAGGTTGTGCATTACATTTAATATAAATATATATATATATTTGATGCAATTACTGCATATACATTGTAACACTTCTCGACAAATTAGGGTTTTAAGCATAGGAAAAGATAGTATTTATTTTTATATTATTTTTGCAAAAAAATAAGTACGATTGTAATTTTTATTTTATCTATTTATAGCGTTGGAAATTATTGTAATTTTATACGGCAGAGCAAAACTTGTATGTAGACTACTTGAGAACAGCTTGATAATGGGCTTAATTGAAAGTTTTTTTTTTAATAGAAATCGTCAACCCGATACCTATTTGATGATAATTATGCCTGATTCTCGTTAAGCTTTTCACTATTATTGTATTGATTTGCATCAATTACAAAGATAACTCAAAACTCTGATTCATTCTCTTATATAATATCACTGTTAAAGTTGGTAATAATGCTTTCTTCATACTTTATACGATTTCTAGAACTACTTGATGAGAAAGCAGATTTAATGCGATAATTGCAGCTGATGAATCTCCAAACACTAATATTATTTCGAGCACATTCAGTTATTTTGAGATATACGATACTTAGGTCATTATATTTTTTGATGAATTGGACAAACGTTAATAGAAGACGTTTTAATAATTATTAAGCAAATCGTGATTTATAAGAGGACCTAAGTTAATACTTTTTCCCTTGTAGGTTGCTAGATAACTTCGAATCCTACTTGATTAAAGAATACACTCACTGGCTTCGTTTCATTTAGTGGTTATTTTATCAAAATAAAAAAAAGCTTGCAGAATAATAAGTCTAAAATATATTATTTTTCCTAATTTTATAATTAGTATAGTAAAATACGGTAAAATAAGTTATGTTATGGCATACGTTCGTTGATGCTGAATGGATATTGTAATGAACTATTAATTTAGGGCTCCTCAATTAATGGGTCAAAGTATGTCAGAAATGTGTCGGAATTAAATTTTAATTAACGGAATGTATTTTTGATCAATCAAGCTTGTCTAAGTAAGGTAGTTTTTTTGTGAAAGAAAAGATTTTAAATAGTAAAAAAATGACCATTGAGTTCACTATTTCAATCAAACAACTTTTTGTCCCGAACCACTTATCAAAACTTTATAAAATGAATAAAGTATTGCTCAAGCGCTGTCATATTTTTTTATTACGGATTTTCATTATGGACACCCATTTATTGTAAAATTCTATAAACTATTTAGAATCCTCAAGCAGTGATTGAGATCATTTTTTTGATCTATCGTTGCAATTGAGCATCACTAAAATTACAATAATAGTAATGCTTGAGCATATCTCAATAATATCGTCATTCATCCGAAGTGTTATAACAGTAGCTAAAATTGCATCATAATGCTTGTGCACTATTTCGATCACTATGAAATGCATGTATCTCGGTTGATGCTTGGGAACACCCTTAATTGATTGATTGATTAATATATGAATTTTTAAATGTATATAAAGGATTAAAGGATATATTAGAATCAATGCATAACTTTGTTTGTTTTTCATTATATTATGCATTTAAAATTTATTGAAGACGAAATTCTAATAAACAGTTTAAGACGAAAAAAAAATGCATTCAAGGGTTGAAATTATTTTGTGTCAATTTTTATTTTCTAACGAAATTGACATACACATGTCGTTCGAATAAAGCATGTTATTTCGCCGGTGAAAATTTATCAAATAGACAAATTAATATATGTATGCTTTTATAATATATGATTCTCAATCGACACGTATTATTTTTCAACCTCCATCGATTAAAAGATAAGTTTTATTAATAATAATTTATTTGTATATTAAATTTTTGACTTGAGTTTATTAGTAATCAATATAAATTTACATGTTATTTATTTCTAAGTTCTTTTTATTTTTTTTGTCTTCCTATAAAAATTAATCTTTCTTTTGTTTATATACCATCTATTAATATTATATAATAATATTTATATATATATATTTTTTACTCCTATCAATAATATACAATAATCTTTTTACAGATATAATTAAATGTCTACTAAGTACAAGCACTCTTAAAAACATCAATATCACGCTAGTTGTTTAAAAATCTCTATCTGTGATCTATCATATTAAATATTTTTTCTAACTAGGAACTTGCAACTAAAGTTGGGTGCCTAATTAAAATGGTTCTTATCTCTAGTATGTAAGTTATAACTATCGTTATTAAATTTTTTTTTTTTTATATATTCTTTATATTCAATTCTATATCTAATAAGCTTGAAATTTCATAGTATCACATACTAATATTCTATTGGAAAATCATTGAATATTTGTAGTTTTGTTTTACGCATTATATAATACACTATATCTAATAAATCTATTATCGCGTTTTAAAACTTTTATAACAAAAAAAACCAAAAAATAAAAAAAAAAAATAGTTAAAAACTGTTATTTATATGCCTCAACTTTTTAGAAAAAATTCTATATAACGCATAAAAAAGAATCATACAATCTAAACTTTACACTTATATTAATTCTAGATCATTATTTAAGTTTTTTTTTCTTTTTGCGCAACAACCAACGTAGTAATGGTTAATTACTTATAACTTTGACTAGTAATGTATAATATGCAAGTTGTGAAATTAAGAGGGATTAAGTGAATATGTTATAAGGCGAGAGCTTCAAATTTATTTAATAATTTATCATCCTTAGCGGAGAAGATAATTTACCCAAGTTTCCAAAAAAAAAAAACGTATTATAAAACGTATTAAAAAATTTTCATATTTGAGCTTGATTTTCACATTATATCAGAAAATCATGCAGTAGCTTAATTATTGGAATATATATATTTATATCTGTTTAGATAAAGCGTAAATTTGTTATAATTGTCGCAGTGATTTTATTTTACATCAGATCTTGTAGTCAAAAACTATTTTCTTGAACTATTAGCTTTTTTATTTCATGTGAAAAATTTCACTTTATATTAACGGATTTTCTATCGTAAGGCGAATAAAAGACAAGGCGTCAGTAGACTTAAAAAAGGTTTCTAGTAGCAGCCAGGTCCTTTTCTTTAGATTTTCCTTGCGAGATTGTGAAAAAGATTACTATATACTGTACTATATCAAGATCACGGGAGGATTAATTAATAATATCCTGATCCATATGTGAATAAGCAGAAACTTCGTTTTCGCTAATTCCCAATGGATCAGGATATTATTATTACAAACAAGTTATAAAGGTATTATTTGATTGATATAGTTTTCGGTACCACAAAGGTTTATTTCTGAGATTTTTTTTGTAAGATTACTAATACATATGAAATAATGTTGCAAAGGTGATCACCATTTAACTAACATTGTTTTCCATCACTATAAAGGTTTTTTTTTGATTTTTCTTTATAAGATTATCAAAACAATTCTTGTTTAAATCTATAGTAAAACAATATTGCTAAGATAGCTACCGTTTGGCATGTTGGTCATTCAGTACCACAAAGGAGCAATACAATTAAACTTTCTTCGAATAAGATCTACTGATTCTAGAGAAAGGACTAGTTAGGTTTTTTGCTTAAAAACTTGCGTTTGATATACTACAAATTCAAATATTATTATTACTTTATGAGCATTTTTATTAATTATGTTTTAATTTCATTCACAGCATATTAAGCACCTACTTATACAACAGGAACTAATCCTGACGGAAGATGACTATGATACTTTATGTTTTAAGTCTGTTATTGAAGAGTTTCATAAGGGAACATCAACTCAAATAATCTAATCGCCTATGAACGTTGTGTGGATGTTCCAAAATTCACTAGTCTACCAAAATAAAAGTCTTTAAACACTCCAATTCATTTTCTGATTTAAATTTTGAAGAATCCAAATACAAGCAACATAACAAGAACTTAAACCCAAAAGAAGATTATTAATAACATAAGAAAAGACTATAAGTAAAAAGATATAATACACAAAAAAATTTTTAACTCAACTTATTTCTAAAATACGCTTTTTTTTTTTTTTTAATTCTTAAGCCTTCTGTTGTAAAAAGTCATTGTCTACGATTTATGAAAATCATAAAAGATCACTTTGCTGATTTAAATAAGTGTCAAATATTTAGGGGAGTCATGTAATTCATGCTTTATTTTCAAATATAGGCATTAAGGCTGAAAACAAGCAACTAAAAAATGAAATTAATTTGCTAAAGGAGGAATCAGAAAATTGGTGATTAAATGTAATCGATTAACATCATAAGGTGTCAATGATCAAATTTTTCTTATTCATAATAAAGCTTTAATTTTATTTTTTTTTACAATCGGTTACTTAGTAATGAAATATAAGAACTATTGAAACTTTTACTGTATGCCAGGCACAATAATGTTACTTTTTTAAATTACTATCTGTATTTTCAAAGCATATTGAAAAAATTCAAAATAGCATTGCAAAACATAGGTCATAATAACAATTATACAATGATAATCAACAACACTATCTAAAATAAAATCTTTCTGCTCTAGTATTTGGTTTCGATCAAGGCATAACAATGTTTGTCTGAGTAATTTGGGTTATTTTGGCTTTAGATTACGCCATAAGCATTCTAGTGTATTGAAAAGATTATTAGACCGAATACTCTACTTAAGATGCTTCAATGTTGGTAAATTCGATCTTTACAATCTTGAAAAAAGTTGAGCCTAGTTCTGTTATGGATGGTAAAAAAAAAGATTTTTATTTAAGATAAACTTTACAATCTAAATATTTATATGCGCTATTTAGATAGACTGTTGCTAACTTTCACCCTAGGTGATATCACCTAGTTCGGAAGTCGGGTCGGAAGTCTGGTCGGGAGTCGGGTTGGGAGTCGTTCCAAAATACGAGAACATACCGGGACGTAAGATTGAATTTCTGTTTACGTGATCTTCAATCAGCAGCTGACCAATTAAAATCAGGCTCAGTGTAACATAAAGAAAAAAACCACATATATTATAAAAATTAGTCGCTCGCTACGGCTGTCGCCTCCGCTCCGCTCCTTTATCCTAACCCATACCCTAACCCTAAACTTAACCCGAACCTAACCCTAACCCTAACCAATAGAATTTCGGACAATAAGTTGAAAAAATTTTTTTTTATTAAATAAATCAAACTTGAACTACATCAGTATATTATCTAACTAGCACTAATTCTAACCCAATACCCTAACCCTAACCCTATAGGACAACATATCAAAATAAACCAAATTTCATCATCAGCTACGACATTAAAAAAACCTTGTACCGAAGTTATGTAAGAATCGGTACCGTAGTAATGACACCAAAGCAACAATACCAAATAACGACACTAGCGACGTACACCAACAATGAAAAACATCAAAACCGTTATCTAAAAGCCAAGAAAACGAAGCACTACTAAGTGCTATACCAATAAACGACGGCCAAGAAAATTTAAAGCACCAAAAAACAGCGAAGCGGCACTAAGAAAGCAAAACATACCAAAAGTGAAATGCTACGAACTAAAAAAAAAAGCTCAAAAGTAAAATGCATTGTAACTATACTCTAACGATCTAACCACTAACTAATGGCACAGCAAGCAATGCAATTGTGTAAACGAGGCAACAAGTGCCACCAACAAACGATGACCAAGAAAGACGCGACTAAAAAGAGCAAAACGTACGTGAAATGCTGCAAACTAAAAAAAAAAACGTTCAAAAGTAAAATGCATTCTAACTATATGATACCGAAGCAATGACACCAAGCAACAATGACACCAAAGCAATGACGACACCAAAGCAACGATACCAACTAACGACACCAATGACAACGAAAATCATCAAAACCGTTATCTAAAAGCCAAGAAAATAAACTAAAAGCAACTTCGGTAAAAAAAAAGAAATACTGTAAAAAAAATACTTATAGATCTGATGTTGTGTAACCAGTGTGTAACAGGTGTGATCATGTAAACAATGACGATCACCCGACATAGGTGATATCACCTAGGGTGAAAATTAGTTATAATCATTTAGATATATGGGCCCTCAAAAGTAGAAACCAAGGAATTTGACTATTTTTTGAAAATTGACCTGTTTGATTGATTAGGTGTAAAATTTTAGGCCCAATCTTTTTTACTTAATGATCACTTAATAAATTTTTGTGATACAACGGTTAAAAGCTTTTGACGCTATAATCTAAAAATAGATTTACCGAGATTTACAGATAGTAATACGGAATCTGCAGATCTAATAATCCTGTTTAAACAGGTTTGTTAATCATGAATAACCTAATTTTAGATTGTTTTGATTTTGTGTAACAAAATAGTTTTTGCCGATTTTCTCAAAACCCGTGATCAGCCAAATTCCTTGGTTTCTACTTTTGAGGGCCCATATTTAAATCATAAAGTCACCTTAAATAATGAACTAACATTAATTACTCTACGTCCTAATGTGGTAGACTTTAATTGAGGTGCAAAAGATAAATTAGTTTGAATATTTAGATCTTTGTTCTTATTGCAATTATTTCGGCGTTGCAGGTGGAAAATATGAGACTCTATCACAAAATGAGAATTCAAGATGAAAATGCGGCTATACTCAAGGTATAGCATTTTATTCATCGACAATTTAAAGGAAAAAAGGAATACAAAAAAAAGAAACCAAATTTTAATTTAAATTTTAAATTACATATCGCATCTTATAGTTTCGAATAACTAACATAAACTATAAAATATGTCATCTCGTTCTATAACCTGAATGTTTTTTAAATGAATTGCAGGATATCCTTGCAACTTAGTCATTGTTAAAAATTTACAGTATAGAGTGATTTGGCGAATAAGTTAAAAAAATTTTAATCAAATATTTTTATTGATTTAATAATGATTGATTAAATTTTACAGTAAACTATTCTTAAATCCATTTATTAAGTAGAATTTGAATTTTTTAACAAGTCAGCATAAAAATTCGATTCCAACGTACAATAATACTAACCAATTCTTCAAAACCAAATTCATTAATGACAATTAAAAGACCAATTTTGTTAAATAGGACGATAACACTGTATTATGACATTGATAATACAGTAGTACTTATAACTTATTTGATATTTGATAACAATTACAGAAATCTACTTTTCACGAAAATATAAAATCGATTATTAAATTTAATAAATTATGATCTTTACCATTTTCACGATTTGTTTAATCGCTAGAAAGTATCTTTATAAAATTTTGTAGCATCATTTTTTCAAAATTGATAAATTAACCAATTAAAGTTGTTGCCACATATATCACGTGATAAATTCTTCGTGTCGAACTCGTAACAAAAAAAATCACTCATTAGGAATTTCCACGCAATCTGTTGATTTACTAGTGCCAGTAATGACCATCTTTAATAACATTTCGGTGATTTCTTGCACATTGATGAATTTTGAGGTATACATACTATTCGGGTGTTTTTGTGTGTTTGAAAATATACTAATATCCATATTAGCAATTAAGAACTGTTTTTGAATATCTTTTTTACTATCTAAGTTTTCAATAAAGAAATTAGAATCGATATAATTGAGCCAACTGTTTATTATCAAATTAATTTTTTCAGCAGTAGGTCTTTTATTCGGATCAGAATCCATGCATTGCGTTGCTAATTTAATATAGCAATCAGGAGTTTTGTGAGCAAAATTAGGTCGCAATCCATTACATATCTTAATTGCGAGACATTCATTAAATGGTTCACCATCGAAAGGTCTTTGTCCAATTGATATCTCCGACATGATGACTCCAAAAGCATAAATATCGGCAGCTTGAGTGAACGGTCGACTATTCAAAACCTCAGGAGCAAACATAAGGTATAACCCCAAAAACCTTATTTTGTTGTTTATGGGATTGAATAGAAAGTCCCAAGTCAGTAATGTACGCGCTATGTAAATTATCTTGCAAAATATTACCGCTATGTAAATCTCGATGAATAAGACCTTGAGAATGAATCGCTTTAAGATCAGAACTTATACTTAGCAGCAAACTTAACCTATATTTCCATTCCATTTGCGATATTTTACAAAGATTTTCGCATAAGGACCCCATACTAGCATATTTTAAAACAAGAACAAAATTTCCTTTTTCATCCTTTGATATTCCATAGCATTTTAAAAATGTTGGATTCTCGTATCCGATTTCACAATACGCTTTTAACTTTTAAAATATATTAGCAATTAAAAAAAAAATCAATAAACCATTAACAGTTAATAAAAAAATAAATACCTCAATTAAATATTCTTGATTATGAATCTTTTTAAGTGCGAATGTTTGATTTACAGAATATTTATCTGGTTTTATCCATTTCGCCCTATATACAGTAGCAAATCCACCTTTTCCTATTTCTTTGATATCTTTAAATTCATCATAAGGAATCCATACCAATTGATATCTCTTATCGTCTAATAAATTTTTAACAATATCATCAATTTCAAGATTTTCATATATTGGCTTTATCATTTCCTGATAACTATCTCTTTCTTTTTGAAACCAATAATTGGCTTTTTGAATATCTACTTGTGTTCCAACCCCATTTCGATAATAATATCCAAGTTTATTCATCGCACTGGCATTACCCATCTCTGCTGATTTCTGACAATATTCGAATGCTTTATGTTCCTCTTTTTCAAGGATACCTATCGCAATGGCATTTCCCATCTCCGCAGATTTCTGGTAATATTCGAATGCCTTATGCTCATCCTTTTCAACTCCAATTCCTTTATAATAGCAATTTCCAACTTTATTCATCGCAAAGGCATTACCCATCTCCGCAGATTTCTGGTAATATTCGAATGCTTTATGTTCATCCTTTTCAGCTCCAATTCCTTTATAATAACAATTTCCAACATTATTCATCGCAATGGCATTACCCATCGCCGCAGATTTTTGATAATAAATGAATGCCTTATGCTCATCTTTTTCAACTCCAATTCCATTCTGATAACAATATCCAACACCATTTGTTCCATTGGCGTCACCCATCTCTGCAGATTTCTGATAATATTCGAATGCTTTATGTTCAGATTTTTCAAGGTTACCTATCGCAGTGGCATTTCTCATCTCCGCAGATTTCTGGTAATATTCGAATGCCTTATGCTCATCCTTTTCAACTCCAATTCCTTCATAATAGCAATTTCCAACATTATTCATCGCAAAGGCATTACCCATCTCTGCAGATTTTTGATAATAAATGAATGCCTTATGCTCATCTTTTTCAATTCCAATTCCATTCTGATAACAATATCCAACACCATTTGTTCCATTGGCGTCACCGTCACCCATCTCTGCAGATTTCTGGTAATATTCGAATACTTTATGTCCATATTTTTTAAGGTTACCTATCGCAATGGCATTTCCCATCTCCGCAGATTTCTGGTAATATTCGAATGCCTTATGCTCATCCTTTTCAACTCCAATTCCTTTATAATAGCAATTTCCAACATTATTCATCGCAAAGGCATTACCCATCTCCGCAGATTTCTGGTAATATTCGAATGCTTTATGTTCATCCTTTTCAGCTCCAATTCCTTTATAATAACAATTTCCAACATTATTCATCGCAATGGCATTACCCATCGCCGCAGATTTTTGATAATAAATGAATGCCTTATGCTCATCTTTTTCAACTCCAATTCCATTCTGATAACAATATCCAACACCATTTGTTCCATTGGCGTCACCCATCTCTGCAGATTTCTGATAATATTCGAATGCTTTATGTTCAGATTTTTCAAGGTTACCTATCGCAGTGGCATTTCCCATCTCCGCAGATTTCTGGTAATATTCGAATGCCTTATGCTCATCCTTTTCAACTCCAATTCCTTTATAATAGCAATTTCCAACTTTATTCATCGAAAAGGCATTACCCATCTCCGCAATCGGGCATCACTAAAATTACAATAATAGTAATGCTTGAGTATATCTCAATAATATCGTCATTCATCCAAAGTGTTATAACAGTAGCTAAAATTGCATCATAATGCTTGTACACTATTTCGATTACTATGAAATGTATCTCGGTTGATACTTGTGAACACCCTTGATTGATTGATTAATCTATGAATTTTTAAATGTATATAAAGGATTAAAGGATATATTAGAATCAATGCATAACCTTGTTTAATTTGTTTTTCATTATATTATGCATTTAAAATTTATTGAAGACGAAATTCTAGCAAACAGTTTTAAGCAATGTTTAAATTTCAAAACAAAAATTACTTGCAACTGTGCAAGTAAAAAAGTTTTTTACTTGCACAATTACAAGTAAAATTTTTTTTGTTTGTATAGTTACAATTTTGCAAAAATATACATATGTCATATTTGAAGTTGCAACTTTAGATATCTAAAGTAGCACCTGACTAGAATTAAGCCTCTGAAATTAGATCTTTATGTATGTAATTCTAGTCAAGTGCTACTTTAGATATCTAAAGTTGTATGTCGTTCGAATAAAGCATGTGGGCAGCCGTCAATAGAAATCAAGCAAATCAACATTTGAAAAAAAATTAATTCCTTAACTTTCATAGCTTATATCTCAATGAATTTTAAAGCTATCTTAATGATTTAATATTCAAAAGAAAGCTTAGATCGTAAGCTTCTTTTGAATATTAAATCCTTAAGATAGCTTTAAAATTCATTGAGATATAAGCTGTGAAAGCTAAGGAATTAATTTTTTTTCAAATGTTGATTTGCTTGATTTCTATTGACGGCTGCCCATGTTATCCGGCAAACTCATATGATCATGAAATTATTTCTTGTTATTTTTTCATGTGTTATGTTTATTTAAATTAAAAAACTCGCGAGCAACTCCCTACCAATCATGATCATAAATTGCCGGATAACGCCAATATTGGACAAATTGCCGAATACAGTTAATTTGGCAAATGATTGGCTACACGTGCCGCAGAGCGGCACGTGATCATTTGCCAAATTACCGTTATTCTACAATTTTTGCCCAATATTTATAAGATATTGGTCATGCAACGATTAATATCATGAAATTTGTTTTGTCGGTGCAAATGATTGGCTGACACGTGCCGCGTAGCGGCACGTTTCAACCAATCATTTGTTCCGACAGAACAAATTTTGTGATATTTATCATCGCATGATCCAATATCGATGTTATCGTGCAAATTATGATCATGATTTAAAAGTTGTGATTGGCTAACTGAGTTTTAATTTGGGATTGTTGCGCTTACGTAATAACATACAAAAAATAACAATAAGAAATTTTTTCATGATCATAAGTGTTTGCACGATAATGTATACTTATTTCGCCAGTGAAAATTTATCATATATGTATGCTTTGATTATATACTTTTATTATATATCAATCATGATTCTCAATCGACACGTGTTATTTTTCAACCACCACCGTTTAAAAGATATTTTATTAATAATTTATTTGTATATTAAATTTTTGACTGAGTTTATTAGTAATATATAAATTTACATGTTATTTATTTCTAAGTTCTTTTTAATTTTTTTGTCTTCCTATAAAAATTAATCTTTTTTACTCCTATCAATAATATACAACAATCTTTTTACAGATATAATTAAATGTCTACTAAGTACAAGCACTCTAAAAACATCAATATCACGCTAGTTATTTAAAAAGCTCTAATGATCTATCATATTAAATATTTTTTCTAACTAGGAACTTGCAACTAAAGTTGGGTGCCTAATTAAAATGGTTCTTAGATATTATCTCTAGTATGTAAATTATAACTATCGTTATTAAATTTTTTTTTTATATTCTTTATATTCAATTCTATATCTAATAAGCTTGAAATTTCACATACTATTATCCTATTGAAAAATCATTGAATATTCATAGTTTTGTTTTACGCATTATATAATACACTATATCTAATAAATCTATTATCGCGTTCTGAAACTTTTGTAACAAAAAAAATATAAAAAATATAAAAAAAATAGTTAAAAACTTTTGGTTAATTACTTATAACTTTGAACTTTGACCAGTAATGTATAATATGCAAGTTGCAGGGTTAAGAAGGATTAAGTGAATATGTTATAAGGCGAGAACTTCAAATTTATTAATAATTTATCATGCTTAACAGAGGAAATAATTTACCCAAGTTTCCAAAAAAAAAAAAAAAAATTATAATATGTATTAAATATTTGAGATTGATTTTCACGTTATATCAGATCTTGCGTCGTAAATCATGCAGTAGCTAATATATATATTTATATCTGTTTAGATAGTTATAATTTTATCACATGATTTTATTTTACATCAAATCTTGTGTCAAAAACTATTTTTTTGAACTATTAGCTTTTTTATTTCATGTGCAAAATTTCACTTTATATTAACGGATTTTCTATCGTAAAGAGAATAAAAGACAAGGTGTCAGTAGACTTAAAAAAAGGTTCCTACTGTAGTAGTAGCCAAGTCCGCGAGATTGTCCAGATAGCTTGTTGGTGTAACGAAAAAGATTATTATATACATAATCCCCTGACCACCATATCAAGATCACGGGAGGATTAATTAATAATATCCTGATTCATATGTGAATAAGCAGAAACTTCGTTTTCGTTAATTCCCAATGGATCAGGATATTATTATTTCTAACAAGTTATAAAGGTATTATTTGATTGATATAGTTTTCGGTACCTCAAAGGTTTATTTCTGAGATTTTTTTTGTAAGATTACTAATTCATGTGGCAAAGGTGATCACCATTTAACTAACATTGTTTTCCATCAATATAAAAGATTTTTCTTTGTAAGATTATCAAAACAATTCTTGTTTATATCTATAGTAAAACAATATTGCAAAGATAGCCCTATGAAAAAAAATTTTCGGAAGCTGAACACGGAAACATACGTAAAAATATGTAAAAAATACGTAAAATGTACACTTTCCGTGTTTTTGGACAGGAAAATACACTGTATTTTGAAACACGGAAAAGGACATTCCGTGTTTTAGAAAACACGGAAAATACGGTGTTTTCCTGTCCAAAAACACGGAAAGTGTACATTTTACGTATTTTTTACATATTTTTACGTATGTTTCCGTGTTCAACTTCCATGTTTTTCCGAAAATTTTTTTTCATAGGGTAGCTACCGTTTGGCATTCAGTACTACAAAGGAATAATACAATTAAGTTTCTTCAAAAAATATTTACTGATTCTTGAGAAAGGACTAGTTAGGTTTTTTCCTTAAAAACTTGCATTCAAATATTATTATTACTTGATGAGCATTTTTATTAATTATGTTTGAATTTTCATTTACAGCATATTAAGCACCCACTTATATGACGAAAGATGACTATGATACTTTATGTCTTAAGTCTGTTATTGAAGAGTTTCATATGGGAACATCAACTCAAATAATCTAATCTCCTATGAACGTTGTGTGGATGTTCCAAAATTCACTAGTCTACAAAAATAAAAGTCTCTAAACACTTCAATTCATTTTCTGATTTAAGAATCCAAAAACACAAACAACATAACAAGAACCTAAACCCAAAAGAAGATCATTAATAACATAAGAAAAGACTACAAGCAAAAAAATATAATACACAAAAAAATTTTAAACTCACTTATTTCTGAAATACGCTTTTTTTTTTTTTAATTCTTAAGTCTTCTGTTGTAAAAAGCCATTGTCTACGATTTATGAAAATCATAAAAGACCACTTGCTGATTTAAATAAGTGTCAAATATTTAGGGGAGTCATGTAATTCATGTTTTATTTTCAAATATAGGTATTAAGGCTGAAAACAAGCAACTAAAAAATGAAATTAATTTGCTGAAGGAGGAATCAGAAAATTGGTGGTTAAATGTAATCGATTAACAACATAAGATGTCAATGATAAATTTTTTCTTATTCATAATTAAGCTTAATTTTATTTTTTTACAATCGGTTATTTAGTAATGAAATGTAAGAAATATTGAAAATTTTATTGATATATATGCCAGGCACAATAATGTTACTTTTTTAAATTATCTATCTGTATTTTCAAAGCATATTGAAAAGTTCAAAATAGCACTAGAAACAAACATATAACAATTATACAATTATAATCAACAACACTATCTAAAATAAACTCTTTCTGCTCTAGTATTTGGGTTTCTAGGCATAACAAAGTTTGTCTGAGCAATTTGGGTTATTTGGCTTTAAATTACGCCATAAGCATTCTAATTTATTGAAAGATTATTATACCGAATACTCTACTTAAGATGCTTCAATATTGGTAAATTCGATCTTTACAATCTTGAAAAAAGTTGAGCCTAGTTCTGTAAAAAAAATATTTTAATTTAAGATAATATTTATAATCTAAATATTTATATGCGTTATTTAGATATAGAAACCAGGCAAATTGTTTCTAAGTAAATTTTTTTTTAAACTTTAAATTAAACTATCTTAGCAACTACTAAACCAATCTTGATAAAAAATTTTTTATTTTAATTCTATGTAGTTATAGAATTAAAATAAAAAAAATTTTATCAAGATTGGTTTAATAGTTGTTAAGATATTTTAATCTAAAGTTTAAAAAAAAATTACCAAAAATGATTTGCCTGGTTTCTATTGACGCCCCCCATATTTAAATTATAAATGTCACCTTAATTAATGATCTAACATGAATTACTCTACGTCCTAATGTGGTAGGCTTTAATTGAGGTACAAAAGATAAATTGGTTTGAATATTTAGAGCTTTTGTTCTTATTGCAATTATTTTGGCGTTGCAGGTGGAAAATATGAGACTCTGTCACAAAATGAGAATTCAAAATGAAAATTCGGCTATACTCAAGGTATAGCATTTTATTCATCAAGGCCAATTTAAGGAAAAAAAAGGAATACAGAAAAAAGAAAACAAGTTTTAATTTAAAATTTAAAATACATATCGCATCTTATAGTTTCGAATAACCAACATAAACTGTCATATGTTCTGTCAACGAGATATACTGGAATATTTATTCAACTTAATAAGTTACAATACAGGATTTGTATGTATTTTAAGGTTTTATAACCTGAATGTTTTTTAGCCAAATAATGATTTTTGGCGGTTCCAATAGTTCATTTAATGGATCTTGAAGAATTTTAATACAGAAATCATAATTTTCACATTATATATTTCAAATATATTGCAGGATATCATTGCAACTTAGTCATTGTTAAAAAATTTACAGTATAGAGCGATTTGACGAACAAGTTAAAAAAATTTTAATCAAATATTTTTATTGATTTAATAATGATTGATTAAATTTTACTGTAAACTATTTTATTAAGTAGAATTTTAATTTTTAACCAATAGAGTAAATTTAGAATTTTATTGTAACATAAGTTGATTCGGAATTCATAAAAAAATTCGATTCCGACGTACAACAATACTAACCAATCAAATTCATTAATAATTAAAAGACCAAAAAATTAAATCAATTTTGTTAAATAGGACGATAATTATGACATTGATAATACATTAGTACTTATAACTTATTTGATATTTGATAACAATTACAGAAATGTACTTTTCACGAAAATATAAAATCGATTATTAAATTAAATTATGATCTTTACCATTTTCACGATTTGTTTAATCGTCAGAAAGTATCTTTATAAAATTTTGCAGCCATTTTTGCGTACGCGTCTATATTAAATTGATTGATTGGTCAAATATCACGCTTTGATTGACATAAATTAACCAATTAAAGTTGTTGCATCACACATCACTTAGTGTCGAACTTGTAACAAAAAAAAAACACTCATTAGGGGATTTCCACGCTATCTATTGATTTACTAGTGCCAGTAATGACCATCTTTGATAAAATTTTGGTGATTTCTTGCACATTGATGAGTTTTGAGGTGTACATACTATTCGGGTGTTTTTGTGTGCTTGAAAATATATTAAACATATTAGCAACTAAGAACTGTTTTTGAATATCGTTTTTATTATCTAAGTTTTCAATAAATAAATTAATATTTATAGAATTGATACAATCGAGCCAACTGTTTATTATCAAATTAATTTTTTCAGCAGTAGGTCTTTTATTCGGATCAGAATCCATGCATTGCGTTGCTAATCTAATGTAGCAATCAGGAGTTCCTGGAGCAAAATTAGGTCGCAACCCATTACATATCTTAATTGCGAGACATTCATTAAATGGTTCACCATCGAAAGGTCGTTGTCCAATTGATATCTCTGACATGATGACTCCAAAAGCATAAATATCGGCAGCTTGAGTGAACGGTTGACTATTCAAAACCTCAGGAGCAACATAAGGTAAAACCCCAAAAACCTTATTTTGTTGTTTATGGGATTGAATAGAAAGTCCCAAGTCAGTAATATACGCGCTATGTAAATTATCTTGCAAAATATTACCGCTATGTAAATCTCGATGAATAAGATCTTGGGAATGAATCGCTTTAAGATCAGAACTTATACTTAGCAGCAAACTTAACCTATATTTCCATTCCATTTGCGATATTTTACTAAGATTTTCGCATAAGGAACCCATACTAGCATATTTTAAAACAAGAACATAATTTCCTTTTTCATCCTTTGATATTCCATAGCATTTTAAAAATGTTGGATTCTCGTATCCGATTTCACAATATGCTTTTAACTTTTAAAAATACATTAGCAATTAAAAAAAATTAATAAACAATTAATAAACCATTAACAGTTAATAAAAAAAATAAATACCTCAATTAAATATTCTTGATTATGAATCTTTTTAAGTGCGAATGTTTGATTTACAGAATATTTATTGGGTTTTATCCATTTCGCCATATATACAGTAGCAAATCCACCTTTTCCTATTTCTTTGATATCTTTAAATTCATCATAAGGAATCCATTCCAATTGATATCTCTTATCGTCTAATAAATTTTTAACAATATCATCAATTTCAAGATTTTCATATATTGGCTTTATCATTTCCTGATAACTATCTCTTTCTTTTTGAAACCAATAATTGGCTTTTTGAATATCTACTTGTGTTCCAACCCCATTTCGATAATAATATCCAAGCTTATTCATCGCACTGACATTACCCATCTCTGCAGATTCCTGGCAATAGAAGAATATTTTATGTTCATCTTTTTCAAGGTTAACTATCGCAATGGCATTTCCCATCTCCGCAGATTTCTGGTAATATTCGAATGCCTTGTACTCATCCTTTTCAACTCCAATTCCATTCCGATAACAATTTCCAAGCTCATTCATCGCACTGGCATTACCCATCTCCGCAGATTTCTGGTAATATTCGAATGCTTTATGTTCATATTTTTCAACTCCTATTCTATTTCGATATACTTCAAGGTTACCTATCGCAATGGTAAATCCCATCTCTGCAGATTTCTGGTAATATTCGAATGCCTTATGCTCATCCTTTTCAACTCCAATTCCTTTATAATAGCAATTTCCAACATTATTTATCGCAATGGCATTACCCATCTCCGCAGATTTCTGGTAATATTCGAATGCTTTATGTTCATCCTTTTCAGCTCCAATTCCTTTATAATAACAATTTCCAACATTATTCATCGCAATGGCATTACCCATCTCCGCAGATTTTTGATAATAAATGAATGCCTTATGCTCATCTTTTTCAACTCCAATTCCATTCTGATAACAATATCCAACACCATTTGTTCCATTGGCGTCACCCATCTCTGCAGATTTCTGGTAATATTCGAATGCTTTATGTTCATATTTTTTAAGGTCATCTATCGCACTGGCATTTCCCATCTCCGCAGATTTCTGGTAATATTCGAATGCCTTATGCTCATCCTTTTCAACTCCACTTCCTTTATAATAGCAATTTCCAACATTATTCATCGCAATGGCATTACCCATCTCCGCAGATTTCTGGTAATATTCGAATGCTTTATGTTCATATTTTTCAACTCCTATTTCATTTCGATCTTTTTCAAGGTTACCTATCGCAATGGCATATCCCATCTCCGCAGATTTCTGGTAATATTCGAATGCCTTATGCTCATCCTTTTCAACTCCAATTCCTTTATAATAGCAATTTCCAACATTATTCATCGCAATGGCATTACCCATCTCCGCAGATTTCTGGTAATATTCGAATGCTTTATGTTCATATTTTTCAACTCCTATTTCATTTCGATCTTTTTCAAGGTTACCTATCGCAATGGCATATCCCATCTCCGCAGATTTCTGGTAATATTCGAATGCCTTATGCTCATCCTTTTCAACTCCAATTCCTTTATAATAGCAATTTCCAACATTATTCATCGCAAAGGCATTACCCATCTCTGCAGATTTCTGGTAATATTCGAATGCTTTATGTTCATATTTTTCAAGGTTACCTATCGCAATGGCATATCCCATCTCCGCAGATTTCTGGTAATATTCGAATGCCTTATGCTCATCCTTTTCAACTCCAATTCCTTTATAATAGCAATTTCCAACATTATTCATCGCAATGGCATTACCCATCTCCGCAGATTTCTGGTAATATTCGAATGCTTTATGTTCATCTTTTTCAAGGTTACCTATCGCAATGGCATATCCCATCTCCGCAGATTTCTGGTAATATTCGAATGCCTTATGCTCATCCTTTTCAACTCCAATTCCTTTATAATAGCAATTTCCAACATTATTCATCGCAATGGCATTACCCATCTCCGCAGATTTCTGGTAATATTCGAATGCTTTATGTTCATATTTTTCAAGGTTACCTATCGCAATGGCATATCCCATCTCCGCAGATTTCTGGTAATATTCGAATGCCTTATGCTCATCCTTTTCAACTCCAATTCCTTTATAATAGCAATTTCCAACATTATTCATCGCAATGGCATTACCCATCTCCGCAGATTTCTGGTAATATTCGAATGCTTTATGTTCATATTTTTCAAGGTTACCTATCGCAATGGCATATCCCATCTCCGCAGATTTCTGGTAATATTCGAATGCCTTATGCTCATCCTTTTCAACTCCAATTCCTTTATAATAGCAATTTCCAACATTATTCATCGCAATGGCATTACCCATCTCCGCAGATTTCTGGTAATATTCGAATGCTTTATGTTCATATTTTTCAAGGTTACCTATCGCAATGGCATATCCCATCTCCGCAGATTTCTGGTAATATTCGAATGCCTTATGCTCATCCTTTTCAACTCCAATTCCTTTATAATAGCAATTTCCAACATTATTCATCGCAATGGCATTACCCATCTCCGCAGATTTCTGGTAATATTCGAATGCTTTATGTTCATCCTTTTCAGCTCCAATTCCTTTATAATAACAATTTCCAACATTATTCATCGCAATGGCATTACCCATCGCCGCAGATTTTTGATAATAAATGAATGCCTTATGCTCATCTTTTTCAACTCCAATTCCATTCTGATAACAATATCCAACACCATTTGTTCCATTGGCGTCACCCATCTCTGCAGATTTCTGGTAATATTCGAATGCTTTATGTTCATATTTTTTAAGGTCATCTATCGCACTGGCATTTCCCATCTCCGCAGATTTCTGGTAATATTCGAATGCCTTATGCTCATCCTTTTCAACTCCACTTCCTTTATAATAGCAATTTCCAACATTAATCATCGCAAAGGCATTACCCATCTCCGCAGATTTCTGGTAATATTCGAATTCCTTATGCTCATCCTTTTCAACTCCAATTCCTTTATAATAACAATTTCCAACTTTATTCATCGCAAAGGCATTACCCATCTTCGCAGATTTCTGATAATTTTCGAATGCCTTATGCTGCTCATCCTTTTCAACTCCAATTCGTTTATAATAGCAATTTCTAACATAATTCATCGCAAAAGTATTACCCATCTCCGCAGATTTCTGGTAATATTCGAATGCCTTATGCTCATTCTTTTTAACTCTAATTCCTTTATCATAACAATATCCAATATAATTCATCGCAATGGCATTACCCATTTCCGCAGACTTACGGTAATATTCGAATGCCTTATGCTCATCTTTTTCAACTCCAATTCCTTCATCATAACAACATCCAACATTATTCATCGCAATGGCATTACCCATCTCTGCAGATTTCTGGTAATATTCGAATGCCTTATGCTCATCCTTTTCAACTCCAATTCCATTCAGATAACAATATCCAACATTATGTGTTCCATTGACGTCACCCATCTCTGCAGATTTTTGATAATAAATGAATGCCTTATGTTCATCTTTTTCAACCCATTGGCCATAATAATAGCAACTTGCAAGAACGAATTGAATTATAGGATTTGTTTCATCATTTAAGCAAAAAATGATAATATTATTTGGATTTGGGTTCTTCTTTATTAGAAATTGTTCTAACGTATCAAGAATTGAACGAAAAGTTTTGTCTTTCGACCTTTCTTCATTATAAAGATTACACATTTCATCAACAATTTTATTTAGAAAATCCTGTGAAGAATCCTGTAAGCTTTTATCATCTAAATTCAATTGGATAAAATTGTTTGCTATTTGAGTTATATCCGATGAACTGTCGACTTTTTCTGACTGCTTTACAAATAGGTTATTGTAATTTGACATTCTGACGCAAGAAAGTGTGAACAAGGCAGCGTTAAAGTTATGTATACATTTAATATAAATATATATATATATATATTGATGCAATTACTGCATTACATTGTAACACTTCTCGATAAATTAGGGGTTTAAGCATAGGAAAAGATAGTATTTATTTTTATACAAAAATAATAAGTACGATTGTAATTTTTATTTTATCTGAAAGCTTTTTTTTTTTAATAGATAGAAATCGTCAACCCCGATACCTACTTGACGATAGTTATGTCTGATTCTCGTTAAACTTTCACTATTATTGTAATGATTTGCATCAATTACAAAGATAACTCAAAACTCTGATTCATTCTCTTATATAATATCACAGTTAAAATTGGTAATAATGCTTTCTTCATGCTTTATACGATTTTCTAGAACTACTTGATGAGAAAGCAGATTTAATGCGATAATTGCAGCTGATGAATCTCCAAACACTAATATATTTCGAGCACATTCGGTTATTATACGGTACTTAGGTCATTATGTTTTTTGATGAATTGGACAAACCTTAATAGAAAACGTTTTAATAATTATTAAGCAAATCGTGATTTGTTAGAAGACCTAGGTTAACCTAAGTTAATCCTTTTTCCCCTGTAGGTTGCTAGATAACGTCGAATCCTATTTAATTAAAGAATACACTCACTGGCTTCGTGTCATTTCGCGGATATTTATCAAAAAAAAAAGCTTGCAGAATAATAATTCTAAAATATATTATTTTTCCAATTTTATAATTAGTGTTGGGGATTATGCTGAAAATGGATTATGATGAAAATTTTTCATATTTTATTATGAAATTGTAAATTTTTTTAGGGCCTTTTTTGTGGTCCTTTTTTTATAGTTAGGTTAGGGTTAGGGTGTAGTTTTATTAATAAAAGAGTATATGTGGGTTTTAGTAGGTATTATAGGTTTAAATAGAGACCCCAAATTTTCAGCATAATCCATTTTCAGCATAATCCCCCACAATTATTTAGAATCCTCAAGCAGTGATTGAATCATTTTTTTGATCTATCGTTGCAATTGAGCATCACTAAAATTATTAAAAAATCACAATAATAGTAATGCTTGAGTATATCTCAATAATATCGCCATTCATCCCAAGGTGTTATAACAGTAGTTAAAATTGCATCATAATGCTTGTGCACTATTTCGATCACTATGAAATGTATCTCGGTTGATACTTGAGAACACCCTTAATTGATGAATTTTTAAATGTATATAAAGGATTAAAGGGTTTATTAGAATCAATGCATAACCTTGTTTAATTTGTTTTTCATTATATTATGCATTTAAAATTTATTGAAGACGAAATTCTAACAAACAGTTTTAAGACGAAAAAAAATGCATTCAAGGGTTGAAGTTATTTTGTGTCAATTTTTATTTTTCTAACGAAATTGACATACACATATGTCAGTAGTAATTCCATTGGAATTTGGATGAGTTCATACCATAAAATTTTATAAATATTTTCCTACTGCTTTTTCTAAATATTCTACTATTAGCCAATTGCAATACCAGCATAAAACTACGTAACAAGGTAAAATTAAATTTTGCAATTTTTAATACTTTAATTTTCAATTTCAGATTTTCATCATGCCTCTTGAAATTCCGTAAAGTTTGACGATATTTTCGTGCTCAATATCGTGAGAATTTCAATCTAAATTATTTTTGAATATTAACGTTAAGGATCTCAATATATAATGATGCCATGTTACCTCACGTTTAATTCGCTCTATCGCTTTAATATCAATTTGCAAGTTATTATTTAGACTTTTTAATGCATATTTCTACCTTCAAAAACAGCTGAAAATACAATCGCAAATTTTCTATACTTCACGAATAATCAAACCTTTTCACTTTTTCCTAGTTGTTCCGAACATTCTAGCACTAAAAAAAACGTTAAAATATTCTATATGTATTCAGGTTTTTATTGAAAGATACTATACATGATATTTCCTTTTGCTCGACTCCTGTCATTACTGTATTACAAAAGATTTTTTATTCGAATGATAAAATTAAATCAAAGTTAAAATATGAAGAAATGAATGTTTAGAATAAATCATAATATGTAGCATATGTAGCACATAAATATTTGCGGTTCTATCTGGAATATTTCGAAATAAAATGACACTTTAACTTTGAGTTAAACAATACCTAAGTGTTGAGTGAAACCATGCAAGATTCGAGAAAAACTTGTTAAGTTGTTACGAGTTAAATATCGAAAATTTTCATTGGAAGAAATAGAAAGGTTCGAATACTCAGAATTTAGTGACGTCCATTGGGGTGTCACACGGATTAATCAATCAAAACTATGTCAGCAACATTGATCAATTTACTATGATCAGATTTTTATCAAAGAAATTAAGATAATTAATCGAATGTAAATTTATTATTATTTATTATAAAGCAAAGTGCAAGATTCTAAAAGTATCATACAAATATTGCACTTATTTTTCCAATTTTTTTTTAATTGAAAACAGTTCGTCAGAACTGTTTCAAAATTGCTATGTTCGAATTTTCACTAAAGTTCTAATTATATTTCTATTATATTTTTAAGATAATTTTTTCGTCCTAATTAATAAGGCGAATGCTTAGAACCCACATATTAATAAAAAAAAAAAAAATGAAAACATAGCCTTATTCTTTGGCTTTATATAAATAACTAGTGAAAAATTCCAGGCGATTTAACGTCTAGATAATAAGTTGATACATTTTAAAATATTTAAAAGATCGATTTTTATATGAATTTAATAATATCCGATAGATTTAGGGTAAATCGTAATTAGTAATATCTGCGTAATAGAACAATAATATGATGTAAAGTCTATTATAAGAGGTTCAATCTGTAAGATCAAACTTTAACTTCTGATATTTCTTGAATAAAAACAATTGTGCTTAATAAACGACATTGTAGCGTCTTAACGATGGTGATTGTAATCGCGAAAATTTGGCCACAAAAAAGTCCTTTTTAAAACTATTATAGCGCTTTGCAAAAAGTGTGACCCTGTGTTTTCACGTGATGATGGCGGAAAAATTTCTGATTTTAATTTTTTTTAAATGTTGGTGAGACCTTGTTTATCCTGATATGGTTTAAGATTCTTAAAATTAATTATAATATTGATTATGGAGTTCAAAAGATATAAGGAAAATCAATATATTGGCAATGTGAAGTTTAACTTCACATCAATATAAATTAGATTTTGATTCACGTAATTTCAAATAGTATAATTATAGCGTTTTGCAAAAAAGTGTGACCCTGTGATTTTCACGGTGAAAATCTCTGTGATTCTTAATAAAAAATTCAAATTTAAATTTATATATTAAATTATGCTTTCAATCATAGTTTCGATCAGCTATCATATATATAAAAATACGTCATTCCCAAAAGTTATATATTTTGATATTTGTTTTTTCCGACAAACATCTTTTTACATAAATATTCCTTTAATACTTGGTTATAATGGCTGACGTTCAAGAAACAAAGCTAAAATATCGCAGAGGAACATGTTTTAGTTGTCAAAAATGCTTGTATTGTGGAATTGACTTACAGCAAAACATATGTAATTGCAACTTATCTGATGCGCCACATAGAGTACGATTATTTAATCCTAATTGGGTGAAAGAGCAAATAGATTATGTTCGTCAAAAAAATAGCACTTTATAATTACTCACTAAGTACAAGAGAAACGTTAGTTTTTTCCTTGTGCTCTCGGTGTAATAGTTTCTTATTAATAACATAATGAATTGCCATCATAATGTAGATAAATAATACGCCACTTCAAGCCTTTACTATACGCAGGAGGCATGCTATATTTTATATTGATACGTAATTTTGACATCAGCATCTTTATTGGAAATCAGTAAAATTCTCTAAATCGCCTGATTTCCCGTGATTTTACATGACATCATGATCTGTAGAGGTAGGGTTGTTAATGGAGTACTCCAGACACTAATAAAACATATAACCCGCTTCTGGAGTGCTCCGGAGTGGGTTATATGTTTTATTATTGACTGGAGTGCTCCATTAACAACCCTATGTAGAGGTCACACATTTTTGCAAAGCGCAATAATAAATTCCAGGCAAAACAGTTGAAGGGATAATTTATAAATACATATATTCTTCTTGAATATGTTGAATAAATTGATCATGTAATAATTAATTCAATATTAGATGCGCTATTGTAATTTTCATTTATATATTTATATTTCTTAAAAGCCGCTTGTAGTTACTGCAAAGTTGCAAATATTTATTTAATTAGTAAGCAGCATAGAAAGATCAAACCAAAACTTTTCGAGACCGTCATCCCAAAGATCAATTACATAAGTTTAAACACATTATTATTTTGTGCGATATTACTTTATTTTATAATATTTATAGTCATATATATTTACCCTTTTCTTTCCTAGTTTCAAGAATCAAGTGTAACTTCAAATGACTGAAATTGCAGGCTATAATTTTATTTAAAATAAAGAAATATAGAAAATATTATAGCTATAACTTATGAAGGCAAGAAAAATTTGAAAATTGAAAAGTAGACTTAGGTTTTATTTTGAGAAGCCAATTGACTTTAATAGATTGCCAATTTTATAGTTAGAAAACCTTCAATTAATTATAAAGAAAGTCGATGCTGAGTAATGTTGAAGCAATCGAATTAAAGATAATCATAGAATTGTGCTAATTGGCTAAGTTTAACCGTAGCACTTGTGCACGATTTCAATAACTATATAACTAGCCAATCACATTGAGACAGATGCTTGATAGCACAAAATATATTGTCACGAGAGCACATTTAGAAGAAACATTTAGATATTTCCAAGTAATGTGGACAAAAGTGGACAAAATGGATAATAAATATCAGATGTTGAATATGTATTGTACAAATGAATATTTCTAATTTGTCAGAAAATTCAACGAAATACGTTATTCATTGACTCAATAATCGCACTATTAAACTATTATAACTATATAGTATTAAAAGTGCCTTATTAAAGGAATTTTATAAGCTCGACTTTGTTGATAAATTTTTAATAGTCTTTTTGATTAAAGCTTATAAGTTTAGTCCGTAATTTTTACCATTAAAAAAAAAGAATCCAATTTTGTGAAGCAATAAATATTATTTTGGATTCGTGTAAGTATACATTATTTTTGAATAACGGTAAATTGGTTCAACCGGACAAATGAATAATGGTGTTATCCGACAATTTATGATCATGATTGGTAGGGAGTTGTCGGCTGAGTTTGAATTCGAGTAAACATGATTATTTCGTAACGATAACACATGAAAAACATAACAGATTATCAGTTATGTATTAATTAAAATTATGTTTTAGAATTTACAAATAATTTATTCGTATACATATGCTGTATATAATACATATTAACGATAGACAAAAATTTACTTGAACATATTAGTTTATTTAGACTTAGATTTTCACGGATTATTATTTCTACTAGAATTATTAGTTAATTAAATGAAAAATTAAACTAGGAAAAAAAAGAAATCCATAGAAAGAATAAAGTTTGATTTTTTTTGTTAATAAACGAGTAACTGCAAACTATAAAAATATATAAATAAAAAATTTTTTTGATACACACATTTAACATGAGCCAGACAGGCACTGAACTTCGCAAACTCGGATGGAATTATCAAAACGGCATAGGGGTTGAAAAGAATGAACGCAAGGCATTTGATTACTATCAAAAATCTGCTATGGGGGATGCTACAGGAACATATAATGTTGGATGTTGTTATCAATATGGAATTGGAGTTGAAAAGGATGAAAATAAGGCATTCTTTTATTATCAAAAATCTGCTGAGATGGGGCACGTTAAAGGAACTTGTAATGTTGGATTTTGTTATCGTAATGGAATTGGAGTTGAAAAGGATGAACATAAGGCATTCTTTTATTATCAAAAATCTGCTGAAATGGGGGACGCTAATGGAATATATAATGTTGGAGTTTGTTATGATGGTGGAATTGGAGTTGAAAAGGATGAACATAAGGCTTTCTTTTATTATCAAAAATCTGCTGAGATGGGAATCGTTGACGGAATACTTGCACTTGGACATTGTTATGATAACGGAATCGGAATTGAAAAGGATAAGCGTAAAGCATTCTTTTATTTTCAAAAATCTGCTGAGATGGGGAACAAAACTGGAACATTTAATGTTGGTTGTTGTTATGGTAAAGGAATTGGAGTTGAAAAGGATGAACATAGGGCATTTATTTATTATCAAAAATCTGCTGAGATGGGTATCGCTTGTGGAACATTTAATGTTGGTTTTTGTTATGATAAAGGAATTGGAGTTGAAAAGGATGAACATAAGGCATTCTTCTATTATCAAAAATCTGCTGAGATGGGGAACGCTGGTGGAATATTTAATGTTGGTTGTTGTTATGATAAAGGAATTGGAGTTGAAAAGGATGAACATAAGGCATTTATTTATTATCAAAAATCTGCTGAGATGGGGAACGCTGCTGGAACATTTAATGTTGGTTGTTGTTATGATGAAGGAATTGGAGTCGAAAAGGATAAACATAAGGCATTTATTTATTATCAAAAATCGGCTGAGATGGGTGTCGCTTATGGAACATGTAATGTTGGATATTGGTATCAAAATGGAATTGGAGTTGAAAAGAATGAACATAAGGCATTTATTTATTATCAAAAATCTGCAGAGATGGGACACGCTGACGGAACATACATGATGGGATATTGCTATCGTAAAGGAATTGGAGTTGAAAAGGATGAACATAAGGCATTCTGTTATTATCAAAAATCTGCCGAAATGGGGCACGTTAAAACGTAATGTTGGATTTTGTTATCGTAATGGAATTGGAGTTGAAAAGGATAAACATAAGGCATTTTTTTATTATCAAAAATCTGCTGAGATGGGGGACGCTAATGGAATATATAATGTTGGATTTTGTTATGATGATGGAATTGGAGTTGAAAAGATGAACATAAGGCATTCGAATATTATCAAAAATCTGCTGAGATGGGAATCGTTGACGGAATGCTTGCACTTGGACATTGTTATGATAACGGAATCGGAGTTGAAAAGAATAAACATAAAGCATTCTTTTATTTTCAAAAATCTGCTGAGATGGGGAACATTACTGGAACATTTAATGTTGGTTGTTGTTATGATAAAGGATTTGGAGTTGAAAAGGATGAACATAAGGCATTCTTTTATTATCAAAAATCTGCTGAGATGGGAAACGCTGCTGGAACATATAATGTTGGATATTGGTATCAAAATGGAATTGGAGTTGAAAAGAATGAACATAAGGCATTTATTTATTATCAAAACTCTGCAGAGATGGGGCACATTGACGGAACATACATGGTGGGATATTGTTATCGTAATGGAATTGGAGTTGGAAAGGATGAACATAAGGCATTCGAATATTATCAAAAATCTGCTGAGATGGGGCACATTAAAGGAGCATTTAATGTTGGATATTGTTACGATGAAGGAATTGGAGTTGAAAAGGATGAACATAAGGCATTTTTATATTATCAAAAATCTGCTGAGATGGGGGATGCTAATGGAATATATAATGTTGGAATTTGTTATTATGATGGAATTGGAGTTGAAAAGGATGAAAATAAGGCTTTCTTTTATTATCAAAAATCTGCTGAGATGGAAATCGTTGACGGAATATTTGCACTTGGACACTGTTATGATAACGGAATCGGAGTTGAAAAGGATAAACGTAAAGCATTCCTTTATTTTCAAAAATCTGCTGAGATGGAGAACGCTGTTGGAGCATTTAATGCTGGTTGTTGTTATGATAAAGGAATTGGAGTTGAAAAGGATGAACATAAGGCATTTATTTATTATCAAAAATCTGCTGTGATGGGACACGTTGATGGAACTTATAATGTTGGATATTTTTATGAAAAAGGAATTGGAGTTGAAAAGGATAAACATAAGGCATTCTATTATTATCAAAAATCTGCTGAGATGGGACACGTTGACGGAACTTATAATGTTGGATATTTTTATGAAAAAGGAATTGGAGTTATAAAGAATAAACATAGGGCGTTCTTTTATTATCAAAAATCTGCTGAGATGGATGATGTCGATGGAATATTTGCACTTGGAAGTTGTTATCTTTATGGAATTGGAGTTGAAAAGGATAAAAATAAGGCATTCTTTTATTATAAAAAATCTGCTGAGATGGGACATGTTGACGGAACATATATGGTGGGATATTGTTATCGTAATAGAATTGGAGTTGAAAAGGATGAAAATGAGGCATTCTTATATTACCAAAAATCTGCTGAGATGGGGGACGCTAAGGGTTTGAATGATCTTGGCAATTGTTATCGTGACGGAAGAGGAGTTATAAAAGATGAACGTAAAGCGTTTGAATGTTATAAAAAGGTCGCCGATATGAATGAACTTAGTGGAATAAATAATCTTGGTAATTGTTACCGGAATGGAATTGGAGTACAAAGACATATTCAAAAGGCTAATTATTTGTATCGAAAAGCAAGAAGTCTTAAAAAAATAAATAAAATTTCTCATGAAGGAATCGATGATGGTGTTAAAAATATTTTAAACGATGAAAAATATAAAATATCATGGATTAATTACAATGAATTCGAAGATATAGAAGAAATAGGAAAAGGTGGATTTGCTACTGTATTTTACGCAGATTGGTATAATAAAAATGATAAGATTAATTATCAAGTTGCACTTAAAGTTATTCACAATTCGAATAAAGATGTAGAAAATTTTATTCAAGAATTGAAGTATTATTGTGAAATAGGTTATGGAAATCCATCATTTTTAGAATGTCATGGAGTATCAAGAGACAATACGACTAAAGATTATATTATTGTTTTGAAATATGCAAGAGAAGGTTCATTACGTCAGAATCTCGAAATAGTATCTCAATTGGTATGGAAAGATAAATTAAATATATTATATTGTATTGCTTCTGATCTTGAAATAATTCATTCGCAAGAATTGATCCATCGAGATTTGCATTCCGGTAATATTTTGCAAGACAATTTACAAAGTGCATACATTGCTGATTTGGGACTTTTAGCATCATCTGATATTAAACAAGAAGGTGAGATCAATGGCGTTATGCCGTATGTAGCGCCAGAAGTCTTACAAGGAAAGCCATTCACTCAAGAGGCGGATATTTACAGCTTCGGTATTATTATGACGGAGTTAGCAACGGGAAAGAGAGCGTTTGATGGAGAACCATTTGATATTAAACTTTCAATGAGGATTTGTCATGGCGAACGACCTGGATTCGGTGAGGGAACACCTGAATGCTATGAAAAATTGGCCAAAAGATGCATTGATTCTGATTCAAATAAACGACCAACCGCAACAAATATAATATTTATCAAAAAATTGGAAATTGGCTTGACGAGATGGGACAAGATGATACTGATGATGATAATGTGGTCAAGAAGCAATTTTTTGAAGCGAATAATATCAATCAAAAATTAAAATCACCGATTCATCCAAATGATATGTACACGAGTAAATCGATTAACACCAGAAAGATAACGAATGCATTAAGATCAAAAGACATAATCTCTATTTCTAAGATCACTGGCAGCCAAAGGATGGAGATCATTGATGATTAAATTCAATCTTTTTTTATGAAAAATGTAATTTTTTTTTTTTTTATGATACTGATTGTAAATACATAAAATTATGTACTGTGTTAAAATCAAAAAAAAAAATTTAAGTCAATTTAAAAAAAAAAAGAATTCATTTAATAATTGTAACAGATTAAAATGAAATCGGATTAAAATGAAATTTTTCTATTTTTTAAGCAATATTTTAAAATTTTTTAGGGGACGTTTTTGGGGTTTTTTTAGCATTAGGGTTAGGGTTTATGGTTAGGGTTATTAATAAACGAGTATATGTGGGTTTTATAAGCTTTAAAGGTGAGCAAGAGAGGTCCCCAGTTTCATTTTAATCTGATTTCAGTTTAATCTGCCACAATAATTACCATAGTGTACCCTTTTTCAATACCCCCAATTGCAAAATACCCGGTGCAAAGCACAAGATCTCTATTAATTAAATATAGATTTTTTTAAATTTTTAAACTGCTTATTGTAAGTATGAAATATGTAAATGCTTAAAATTTTTTCTTGTGGCATAGACCCACTGCCATATAATATATCTGGGTCTTTTGTAAGTTTTTTGATGGGTATTTTGTATTAGACCCTGGGTCTTTTGATTAGTGCACTAAAGTAATAGCTATGGGATAGACCATAACCCAACTAATTGGATATTTAAATCTTTTACTGCTTTACACAATGGAATCCTACCTTTAATAAAACATATAAAAAAAATATCATTCTAGAAATTCTGGAATTCTCCAATTGATTAATAACATCATGCCTATAGATGAGGTGAAATTATATAATTTCTACAGTAGAAATTATTAAATAATTTCACCAAAGATTTTTTCAAAATTAATTTAATGGTTGAAATTTACAATTATTATAAAACGCATCTATAGTGTTGCAAATCTGTGTAACAAATCCAAAAAAATAAATTTTTATAAAAAAAATTAATTTTAATTACTTTAGGGTTAAGGTGGGGCCTGGAATTTTATTAGGAGCATTAGTATATACAAAATTTAGCAGGCCCAAGACATGTCCTCTTAAAATAGATCAAAATGCTGTCTATAATTAAAAAAAATATATGAATTTACTATATAACTTTGAGCTAAGATTCTTTTAAATCTTACTTATTAACTTTAAATTAAATTTTTTGGGAATATAGAACAAGTACTAAACAAAGAGAGAAAAAAAATTGAGCTAATTAAAATTTTGCCAATTTGCACAAAACAAAAATGTAACTTTGCCAAAACAAATATTTTTTGATTTTAAAATTATAAGTATATGTAAAATCATGCCCTGAACAACTTTACTTAGACGACAAAAATAGGTTACCTTGTAAAAAAAATGAGTTATCTATGTACTAAAGTTAAAATTTTTGGGGTTTCAATATAAACCTACTTTTTTTATCAAGATAATCTGTTAGGGAGCTTCCAGAAATCAGCTGATTTTAGTTTACTATGAGCCTACCCCCACCCACCCACACCTGATACCCCAATTAGCCAATCAGATTTTATAATTATTAAAAAGTTAAATATAACATTTAATAGTAAATAACTTTTGATCTACTGAACCAAATTTGATGATTCAACTACTAAAATGATCCTCTCAACAAGAAAATTCTAATGAGCCCAAAATTGTTAAAATCTAATCACAGGATCCTGTGATCGGAATAGATTTGTGTTACTATAAAAGTTCTATAATTTATTAAATAATTATATAACCTAGTAACACGAATTTATTTCGATCTTAGGATCCTGTGATTGGATTTTAACGATTTCGGGCTTGTTAGAATCCTCTCATTGAGAGGATCATTTTGGTAGTAAAATCATCAAAATCGGCCTAGTAGATCAGAAGTTATTAACAATTAAATTTTTAATATTTAATTGTTAATAACTTTTGATCTACTGGGCCGATTTCGATGATTTTACTACCAAAATGATCCACTCAATGAGAGGATTCTAACAAGCCTAAAATCGTTAAAATCCAATCACAGGATCCTAAGATCGAAATAAATTTGTGTTACTATAAATGGGTTATTATTATTTAATAAATTATAGAACTTTTATAGTAACACAAATCTATTATGATCACAGGATCCTGTGATTGGATTTTAACAATTTTGGGCTCGCTAGAATCATCTCGTTGAGAGGATCATTTGGTAGTTGAATCATCAAATTTGGTCTAGTAGATCAAAAGGTATTAATTATTATATATTATGAATAAATCTATAATTTTGGTCAAAAATAATTTTGCAACTTTGGCTGGAATTATGAAATTTTGGCCGGAATTACACCTGATACTTCAGCTGACCCACCCACCCACCCAGAAATCAGCTGATTTCTGGAAGCTCCCTTATGGCTTCTAAGTAAACTTGTTCAGCAGGTAATTTTATTTATACTAAAAGTAATAATGCTGCCTGAAACTATATAGTTTCGAATTGACCGAAACTGAAACTGGTATTACCAGTTTCAGGCATGTTTTCTTGGCCGAAACTTGCCTAAAGATTTAAAACTATACCAATATACCGAAACTGTACTAAAACTCTAAACCTGGCCTGCTAATTAAATATACATAAATTAAAAAAACTTTTTAATAAAAATCTTCTATTATATTTTAAAGCACAAACATTTGTCCGTTACACTATTGACCAATTAGTCATATATAAATCTTTTAACAAAAAAAAACTGAAAAATAGATACCATATTTCTACGGTAAAATGATTAAATGTTAATTAAGTAGTTTATAAAAGGCAAAGACAAAATTAGGGAAGCTCAGAAAGTTTGCCAGTAGTAGTTTACAATCAATTTCACTAACAAAGCAAGCATAAACTCTCACTATTTGATGGCTTCCTCTTTCTTTAATTCAGTTAAACATGTCCAGTACTTAATTTTCTTCTTGTTTTTCTCAGCTTCTTTCTTGCCATAATCAATACTTTTTTTATTTAATATTTTAATTTCATTGTTAATTGCTTCGTATTGTTATCCTATATCCACTTCTTCAAAGATATTAGGTAACTAGAGCGATCTTAGACAGTGAACACTTTGTGTAACCTCACTTTGTTACTGTGATATATCTAAATCGGATGGTGTTTTTTAATAAAACTTAACAAAAAGATTTAAGGCAATTTGCAATTACGAAAGAGGCTACAATTAAAAATATATGAGAATACTAATAATTGTTTAATTTATGTAATAAATAAATGTATTTATTAGTGAAAGAGTATGAAGACTCGATGTTGAACTTGGGGCCCACATCGGCTGCTTTTATATATTTTGATTTTTCACAAATGTAACAGACTATATCTACTACATGTGCAATATATGCTATATCTACTACTAATAAAATATATAGTATATATAATAGAAATGTAATATATGAAATAAACGATATATGTATAATAAATGAAATATATAAAATATATGCTATAAATATGATATGTTTTAGAAGTAATACATGTAAAGACATTCACGCAAAAGATCCTCAGCCAATCAGATTGCAGATCCTATATTGATTGTTAATTGGTTCCGATCTTATCATCCAGTGATCAAATCGGGATGATCTATAGCTCGTTAGAACCGTCTCATGAGCTAATTCGAATGGTGGTCGTTTCATTCAATTTGGATTGGTGGATCAAAAGTTATGGTCGATTTTGTGTTTTTTCGTAGGTCAACATTCTCTCAGACTTATTTTCGAATTCCATGAGAATTTTAGCATAGAAAGATAAGGTCTGCTGCGTGGAGCTTTTTGATGTTGGATAAGTTTAAGAACTTAGTTCTGTAGATAGCTTCTATACCATATGGTGAAAATATTTTGTAAGTTCGAGTAGAAGCCATTTCATAGTATTTGGTTAGGAGGTTTGCTAAAACTGTTCTTTGGGCTGGAGTTTTAGGGTTGGTTTCCAAAAGTTCTCCTAAATAGTAAGCATAGACTAAGGTCCTAATACGAATAATCACACTCTTTCTTTGTCTTGCAGTGCTTCTCAAAGCTCGATATATTTGTTGAACTTTTTTTTTAGTTCTATCTTGACTGTGATAAGGAGGAGATTCAACTATTATATTGGCTGGTTCTGTTTCTGTCAATTCTTGTAAAACTAGATCTACTACAGTTGTCATTTTTGAAAAAAAATAAAAAAATAATAAAAAAAAAAATAAAAATAAAGAAAAACGGTCTAAATAATGATCATAATGATCATAGTAATATGGTAATAGTTATTAGATTACACTAAAAGATCATATGTAATAATAAAAAAAAAGTTTTTCCAGTTAACACATGTTAACTTTAATTTTTTTTTTCTAGGCACCAAACTTAGTACTGTCGTCGATTCTTGGAGTTTGTGAACTTTTTCGTAATAGTCAGTTGTCAAAGTCTTTATCGTATATTCGTTACAGTGTCGTCGTTTTTTTGGAGTTTTCTTTCGCATTGTCAAGTCGAATATTCTTGGAGGTGCGATTTCGTCGTTGGTGTAGTCTTGCATTGTTGAGATAAGTACTGTTTTAGTACTCGTTGTTTTAGTGGTCTTGGTTATATTTTACAAGGTTTTTATGTGTAGTTTGTTCTTTTTAGGTTTCATTATTTATTGGCATTCCCGTGGTTGTAGGTTCTGCCGTTCGTAAAGTTCTTTCAAGTCTTTGCAGTACAAAGTAGTCATTCAATATTGTGTTTCTGCTTCGTGGATCTTAGGCATTGGTCGATTCTTTTGTTGGACTCGATCTGATTCTTTAATTTGGTAGGGTCTTGCAGTTTGTTTGTCTGGATTGTTCAATTTTGTTGTTTCATGGGACCTTAAGGTGCTTGAGTCTCTGCTTCACTGTTTTTGGCGTTTGGGGTAGTCTTGGTAAGTCTCTATTCATTCAAAGTGTCTTGTGGTCCCTCTCGTCAGTTTTTTTTTTTTTTGAGAGTAAATGATTGTTTTTTTTTTAAAGAGCTCTGGTGCAATATAAGGTAAAGCTCAGGAATACGATCCTCTCGTTCCTTTTCATCAAGCGGTTTTGATAAACTAAGCACTAAAATGTAATCTTTCTTTTTTTTTTTGATTAGGTTGGGAATTCTTTCTGAACTTTGGTCAGTTTTCTTTTCGTGGGTGTAATCGGGAAATAGGGTTTCCGGATGCTTAAGGTAAGTAAAAAAAATAGTTTCTTTTTTTTTTTTTTTGACTTTTCTTTTTCGTTTGTTCACGGGTCTTGTTTTCCCTGTTGACGAGTACTAGGGTTTTTCTTTAAATTTTTATTTCGAGGTTGGTATCAAATTTATAACCATTGAAAGGTCTTTGACCGGTTGTTTTTTTGTGCTTGGGGTGGTAGTTCTTTAATTAATTTTTTTTTTTTGATGGTTGATGACGTTGGTCTGGAGATTTGATTGTCTTCGGAAGGTTTGGTCTTAGGGACTTGACCATTAGGGTTCCTCAAATTCAAATTAAATCAAATATTGGATCGATTTGAATTTGATCAAATCAAATTAACTCTGATTTGAATTTGATTTGATTCAAATATTTGAATTTGAATTTGATTTGAATTTGAATTTTTAATAGTAATTTTCAAATCAAATCAAATATTTGTCAAATCAAATCAAATTTGGCCATATTTGAATTTGATCAAATCAAATATAGTCAAATTTGAATTTGAATTTGATCAAATATTTGATTCAAATATTTGAAGATCAAATCAAATTGCGGAACCCTATTGATCATGGACATGTCATTCTTCTTGTTTCGGAAATAGGAACTCAAAGCAAATCAGCTTCTTTGAGTAAGGCATATGACAGCTGGGTTCGAAAATTAAGTAGTTTCAATTTGTTATATTTTAACTAATTCTGGGTCTTGTTTCGGATTCAGGACTTTTTCGATTGATTTATTTTTCTTGTTTTCCAGAAAAGGGTCGTTTTATTTGACTTTTTCTTTTGTTTTTTTCTATTCGTGCTAATGAATTCTTGTTTGTGTTCTTTGACAGGATGAATTAATTCAACGATTCGATTAGAAGCCTGAATCGTTAAAGAAGTCAAAATTTCAGTTAGTGGTTGAGATGCTGGAACCGGAGGTAGTAAAATTGAATTTTGGCGATTTTGGAATGTTGGTATTCGGGTTTGGGATTTGGGTAGATTCGCGATCTTGCCGGATTCCAAGTTTTAGCGAATTCGGAATACAGTAGGACCAAATTTTTGGTAAAGTCGGGTCTCGTATGTTGTTAGAAATATTTTAATTTTTGGTTAGAACGCGGGTAGTTAGAATTAAGTGTTTAGGGTTAGATTTGGATAGATTATGTATGTATTTTTTTTTAATTAGAGATATATGTAAATAAGGATATTAATAAATAAATGTGAATAGTTAAAAAAAAATATAGAATATCAAGTGTACTAGAAACTGGGAATGGGAATAGCACATGATGCTATAAACTTCCTAATTTGTGGTTTTCAGCATCTGAACACCTTTTTTTATTTTGTTCATAGAATCCTCCAGGATCAAATGTTTGGGTTTTTATCCAATATTGGTGCAAATTAAATTGGGTATAGATATTAGATGTTTCTTGAAAATCTTCTAATATTTTTTTCAAAGAAATTACTACCATTCAGATATTTCATCATCACTTAGTTTATCAACTTCATCAGACTTTTGGTAAGATGGAAGTGCTTTATATTCTTTTTCCTCAAAGCTAGTTTCAATTTGGTAAGAACAGTGTAAGAACTATCAATTTCAACAGATTGAGGTTCTATAGATTCAAATGGGCATGGATTCATTATTTTCTCTTGATCATTTTTAATTGTTCTCTTAAACTCATTAACTTTTCTATTCCAATTTTCAATAGCTTCATCAAGAGTTTTTCCATTTTGATCACAGAATTCTTTGGCCTTGATTTGTTGATTCAAACTATCATCCATATTCTTTTAATGCTGTTCAGGTGTTTTAAGATTATCCTTTGTAGTATCAGCTTCAACAGTTTTTGATTCTGCTATCCAAGTGTCTAAAATGTTCAAATAATCATCAATTATAGCTTCAAGGTTGATTTCATCATTTTCTTTTGGGTCTTCTGAAATATAGTAAGCATCAAGAATTTTATCTACAGTTGTTTCATAGTCTGATTCTGGTAAGCAAGCTTTTGTAGTTGGTATTATTGAAGAAGAGTTTTTCTGTTCTGGAACTGTAGTTAACTGAATATATAAGGGTAAGTATACAATATCTTCTTCCTTATAGTTTGGTTTACAATCTGTTATAACTTCAATTAATATTTTCTAAAAGATTTTTAACACTTCAAAAATTTGGTTTGTATCAAAAGTCAGATTTCCAAAGGTTTCATCAACAATTTCTTGGGCTTTCAAAGCTTGTTCATCAGTAAGTGTTGCATATAATCTTGCACATTCATTTTCTAGTTCTTTTACTTTTAGGTTTTCATCAATGGTCTCTTTCTCTTGTTGTGTCTTTGAGTTTGTTTTCGATTTGTGGTTTGATTTATATAGTATGTTTCTTCATACTTACATTGATTTTTCCTCACTTTTGGTGATTTCCAATAGGACATTTTTAGTATTTGTTAATATTATGCATTGCCACTTAATAGAAAAATGTTCCTGAGGTTCTTCTGATTCTAACAGTATATGAATCGCAAAATTTAGGTCACTGGTTGTCTCGCAATGATTGATTTCGTTTTGTGTAATGTAATCGTAGAGAAACTTTTCTTTGCAGATCTTTAAAGAGAAAAAAATGCCGTCACTTCGATTTACGAATTCCAGTGGGATTTTCATCTTATGATAAGCTTAGTAGAAAAGATGCAAAATTGTCAAACGGATATATGTTCAAAATTTCAACTCAAACAGATCAAAATTGATCGACTTCACTTAGTGGCAATCGTTTCTTTCTTTTCAAATCTTTAGAGAGAGAAAATGCTGTCACAAGGTTTTCTGGTTCAGAGTAGCGTTTTCGTCCTAAGATAAGCTTAGTAGAAAAGTTACGGACTCTTTCAAAGAGTATACAGTTAAAATTTCAGCTCAAATGGAGCAAATCAATTGACTTTTCCTAGTGGCAAACGTTCTACGAAATCAACGTTTCAGGTTCTATTTTTCCAAAATACAGTCCAGGTGGAGAAAGTATCTCACAGTCACCACCAATTTGTTATCCTATATCCACTTCTTCAAAGGTATTAGGTAACTAGAGCGATCTTAGACAGTGAACACTTTGTGTAACCTCACTTTGTTACTGTGATATATCTAAGTTGGAAGACGTTTTTTAATAAAACTTAACAAAGAAGATTTAAGACAATTTGCAATTACGAAAGAGGCTACAATTAAAAGTATATGAGGATACTAATAATTGTTTAATTTATGTAATAAATAAATGTATTTATTAGTGAAAGAGTATGAAGACTCAATGTTGAACTTGGGGTCCACATCGGCTGCTTTTATACATTTTGATTTTTCACAAATGTAACAGACTATATCTACTACATGTGCAATATATGCTATATCTACTACTAATAAAATATATTATATATAATAGAAATGTAATATATGAAATAAATGATATACCTTAGTGATATGGAGCAGTGGTTTGAACGGGTGATTGTCCGATCAACAGTCTCGAAGTTCGAATCATGCTTAAGGAGAGTTTATACAGATATATTAGGCAAAACATACTAATATATTCTGAGGCCCTTAGGTCGCAGTGATGTATCACAAGGTGTTATTTTAAAGAAGGCAAAATAAAAACTCTTTCCTGTAGATCACTAAACCAAAACTAGAGCTAAAGGGAAAACTCGTAAAACAGCATAAACAATACAAATTTTTTAATAATTATTGGCCTCGAGGCCTAAAACTAAATAAGAACCTATTTTCTTAAGCGCCCATTCGAAAATAACTAAAAAAAAAGGAGATAGCCTCTTCCTAACGCCCCGTGCGTTCTCCAACCTTCTAGCAATGACTTCCAATTAACAACTACAATTTATGGAAGACATCCAACAACAATCTCTCAAAAACATTCACACTAGCGTCCAAGAATCTCTTAACGCTCCCAAGAGTTACCCAGCTAAAAGAACCAAAACAACAAACCAACCTTCGTTCTCTGTCGCCAGCACTAGTGATGGACAAAACCCATGTCACTTGGGGGTTTTAATTGTGACCTTAGTCATCTAGTCATGTTATATTATGTCATGATATACTTAGTCACTTTGTCACGAATGAAATGACAAAATCACATGTAAATAAAAAATAATATAAAATGACATATGTTACTATGTCACTTAGTCATGTGTCACTTAAATAGCCAATAAAAATTAGATTTTTATTAAATTTAAAAATATTATGCAATATGTGATATAAGGCCAATCAAATTGTTTGTTTTGATCGACACAAATCAGCCCGACAAGAAAAAAAGAAGAAAGAAAGCGAGAAAACGAAGAATAAAAAAAACTAATACCTAAACCTATATTGATGCACTAATAAAAAATGTCGGGAAGGTGATTTACCTATAAAACATGCCCTAACCCTAACCCCGAACCAACCCTTACCCTAACTTTAACTAAATAGTCAAAAACATATGATGCACAATGCTTTAAACATTCCCTTTATAATTATTTAAGTGACTTGTCACCTAATTTTTTAGAGTGACAAATGATTAGTGACAAAGTCATCTAAGTCATCATAGTCATCAAATGTGACTGTCCATCACTGGCTACCACTACTCTCTCAAAATCACTCAATAGTGGCGATTTCAGCTTACCCCCATCAAATCCATCGATTACATCATCGGACCAAAACACATCAACAAACATAGCATCACATGATCCAACCATCACAACAACAACAATGCACATCGATCTCCAAATTCTAGGGATCCTAATTTTCTGCTGCAACAAGCCCCAATTTCTGCCTGCTCTACACATTGAATTATGCGAATTATGCGATAAATTTTTTAAAATTATGCTACAGATTATGCGGATCAAATAGAAATATGCGAAATTTATCGTTATTAAATTTTTATCGTTATCGTTATTATAAGTACTGAACCCCCATCAATAACTTACCAATAAAACCACAAAATCTGTGTAATATAAAATTACGAAAAGAGTCGTGTTTACAAAACTGTCTTTTGCGCCAAACAAAAAAATTACCTGCAAAATTTTAGTATAAGGCCACACAAAGTTAATTTTTTGTTTTGCATAACCCGCCGACATTTTTTTTTAAATTTCAATCATGTCAATTATTCTCATTTTTTGCTATTTAATTTTTCTCCAGTTTTACCCGATAGTAACCTTAATTTTTTGGAATTACCCGATAGAACCGAAAAAAAATCTAAAATTTTCTGGGTGTGAACATGAGCATATTAATTTACAGTAAATTATAAAAAAAAAAAATATCCAACCAGCCAACTGAAATTTTGGAACACCATGTTATGCAAAACGAAAAATTAACTTTGTGTCCTAATATATGTTTCTTATTAAATTTTTATACTACTTTAATGATATGTTTTATTACTTAACATTCTAAAATTTCAAATCTGATAATTTATGAAATTTATGTTTCGTTCAATCAAATGCTGCGTCCAATAGGAACCCCGATATTACTCGATCTTTAATTCCGGCCATTTATGCGCAGATTATGCTTTATTAATTATGGAAATTCATCTTGATATGCGAATATCGCAGTCGCATATGCTTCTGCAGTAAAATCTGAATTATGTGCATATTATGCTATCGCAGATCTGCGGTATCCTTACCCAAATTCCCACACCGGTCCCTCACATTAATCCAACTTCCCAAACCGGCAAAAACAATGCACAAATGGATACAGAAATTCCCACGCTCCTCCAAAAAGATGATCAAAACAACTTATTCACAGGAAAATCAACCCAAATGGAAATCGACACTCCCACGGTTATTACTAGCTCCCACAAAGAAAAATCAACAACGACTTTACACGAACCCTCCAACCTACCGGACCCTCAAACTAGAGGTTGGAACCGGTTTTAAATATTCGAGTTTATCACATCTAAATTCGAGTTTATCACACCAAAATTCGAGTTTATCACATCAACTATTAATAAATGACGTGATAAACTCGAATTTTGGTGTGATAAACTCGAATTTAGATGTGATAAACTCGAATATTTAAAACCGGTTCCAACCTCTACCTCAAATGGACGATTCCACCGACCAAAATATCTCTGACGCATGCTCCGACAAAACCACGGTCTCTTTCCATGTCACCCGCCCCAGAAAACTTATAGTCAAGCACTCAAAGGACAGAACCGCCAGCCTTTGACTGAAGCACAGTCACATCAAATCGAGCTTTGAACTGACTATATAACCACCAAACTGCGACAAAGGCAAAACAAACCCTTTGACTTTACGACGCTATCATCGACTGCTTTACCTTTGAAGAAAAATTCGCAACTTTCATCAATTACAAATTTAAAGTTATACCAACAAACTAACCTATCCCAGAGGCCATTAAAGCTAAATTCAAACGCCACGACACAGTATTTTTTCGCACCTTCTCAAGAACTAAAGCAAACGAACTGGCACATCAGACTGCTTTCTTGGCCCTTTTTTATAAAGCCTTAGAAAGATATAAAAACATACATAACGTACCCTACACAAATAAACACAACAGAGATCAAATCTATGACAAACTCAAACGACAAATCGCAATTGACTATATTATAAACCTCGATATGATCAAGAAGAACCATCATGAAAACACAAAAGCAATTTTCTACGCAATTGGCTTCGCCCGTATCAGTTGTGCACTAACCTTCGAAAAAATGTGACAAATCATCCGTACAGTTATCGATAAACAAAAGGAGCCACTCCCCGCTGACCCAGAAGATATACCCACTGAGGTCAAAGAAATGCTACCTTTCTACCTCCCATAGAAAATCGCACCAAGACTCGCGCAATAGTCGCAGCCCTGAGAAGAATTTATACTTTTGATTCACTGCCGGACAGATATTTCTACAGAATGTTGATACCTCTCCCATCCAAAAGATCTAAACCCAGCTATCAAATATCACTTTCCAATTAAACTCGAGCGTCAACTCTCCGAATTAAGCAACTATCATAGTATCTTAAAACAATACTACACTTTCGAAAGAATGCCAGATAGCTATTTCGACCTACCACCCACCAAACCTCCACTTCCATCTACTCCACAAGAACTTGACCACTGAATTCATAACCTTTTACCATTCAGACCCAATGACACAAAAGACTTCAAATGTCACATTGAGATCCTAAGAACTTACTACAAATTTAAGCGCATACCGAATGACTTTATCGTACCTAAACTCAGATTACCAACTGATTCTACAAAAGTTGCAACCCAACTACGTTATGAATTCCCAATTCAAGACAAAGAAATGGCTAAACACTTCCTATCTGAAATCAAAAACAAATATATTATTTCTATTCCAATGCCAGATAACTACATGACAGTTAACACATCTGACAAACCAACTCTACCCACTGACCCAAATAACATCTGACTAGTCAACTTAACTGTTCCAATTCGAAGTCAAGTAGTTCTACTTGACACCATCAAACTACTAAGACAACATTATTACTTCCATAGAATACCTGAAGAATGGATCAATATTCCGTTTGAAGACACCTTTAGTAAACAAAATAAAATACCCACCACACTTAACGATTTTTTCCAATACGCCAAAATACACATTCCTGAAGAAACACACCTCTTCCCTATCCGAGAATACGACAAGGCGAAAAAAGCAATTTAAATCTCCTCTAACCTCTAAAAATAATTACCCATAACGTTCAAGGATTAGGGAATAATCTTAAATTCCAACAATGGCTCGAATATTGCAACGATCAAAGAGCTCACATAATATCTATGACTGAGACCAAATGGCCAGAATCAACTACCCCTCCACTTTCTCTCACCAACCCACTATACAAAATATATACGGCAAACTGCGACAAAGAAACAGCCGTTACGAGAAAAGCTAGTATGGAAACAGCAATCGCATTACATCCCGAACTACAACCTTTCATCCACAACATAAAGAAAGTCCCCAGAATGGCAGTCATGGTCGATCTTTATCTCTCACAAAATACCAAGACAAGAATAATCTCGGTTTATCTACCTTCAACAGTCACCAAACACTCAAAAATATCCACAAAAACCATAACAAACTGGACCCAAGAAGTGGCCACCTGACAACTCAATTTAATCGTACTCGGTGACTTCAATAATAACATCAACAATAAGAAACTTCTGACGAATCACCTCCTCACGAAATTACTAGAAAGCGGCCAAACCAGCTTACTCGACTTTCACGATATCGACGAACACACATGGTCCAGACAAGACACAAACAGCCAAATTGACGATATCTGGACAAGCTATACAATATTACTAAACTTTACCTCTCCCATATTGATCAGTGCTGACGAAATTACCAATAGCGACCACAAGATTTTAATAACAGAATGGAATACCGGAATAAATCGCTCATTACAACGACCAAAAAGAAGCAGTAGAAAAATTTATCTTTATGACAGAGTTACAAAAGACGCCTGGACAGACTTTGCCAATGAAATTAAAAGAAAACTCGACGAATCCAACTTACAATTACGACAAATTACCGACGAAGCACAATTTAATAAACATTGGAACACTTGGGATAATATACTAAGAGCGACCGTAAACAAACATATCCCATATACTCACACCAAACCCCATACTTTCCACAGTCACTCTTTTAAAGCTACCCAACTACACAAAGGTTTAACATTGATTAATAAAACAATAACAAGAATAAAAACACCAAACACAACAACCCCACCCCTGGACACAATAACTATCATAAACAACAACCTACAAACCATTCACAAACCTACAAACCTAGAAACATCTACCCTACAAGTTCTGACTTATACGCAACCAATATTAGCCTAACCTTACAACAACTCACGTCTATACGAACCACTTTATATAAAGCAAGAAACATAGAAAATCAACAACAAAAGTGAGATACAATCAACTCATTCATAGAAAAATGATACAAGAATTTTACAGACAACACTACGAAGATGATCAATAGCATACTTGGGAGACACACTGATAGCATAACATATGACAATATAGTAACCCCAACCGAAGTAATCACGGAACCAGATCAAATTAAAGAAGCAACACTACAATACTTCAAAAACTGGACAAAATTCAACCCACTAAATGAAGCACTATAGCAGGAGTGGAAACAATTTTACGAACCAATCCCGAATATAAACAAAAATATGTTCGTTAATATCACCCAAAACATAACATTACAAGAAGTAATTGCAACAATAAGTAAAGCACCACTCAAAAAAGCAACCGGCCCCTCTACCATCTTCAATGAAATACTTAAAAAACTACCACCTGTCGCACATGAATTACTAACAAAAATTTTCAATACCTGTTTACAACTCAAAACAATTCCCCAAAAGTGGCGCGCTAGTCTCGTCTGGCCCATATCGAAAAAACCACAATACAATGGTGACCTTACCTCAACTCGACCCATCAAGTTAATCGACCATACCAGAAAAATACTAACAAAGATACTAACAGAAAGACTCTCGAATATTCTACTAAAACTTGACATATTAGTCCCTCAAAACAATGTAGCCCTCCCCTTCTCATTAACCATGATCCCAATCCAACAATTAAGTCACATAATGGAAGACGCCCACACATACAACCGCGAATTCTGGATTCTACTCCAGGACATGTCGAAAGCCTACGATACTGTACACATTTCTCTACTACGACACGCCCTCAACCACCTCCATATTCCTTCCCAAATAACTGACCTTATAATCAACATATTCACCGACCGAAGTAATCAAGTCATAACAACAATTGGAAAAACTAAAAAGTATACAGTAGAAGATGGTATCGATCAAGGGGAAACGTTATCCTCTATCCTTTGGAGAATATACTATGATCCTCTCATACACCGAATTGCAACACATTTTAAAGAATATCAAATGACTACATCAATCCCCTACAAAAACACCACAATTACACACAACACATCAGTCATAGCTTTTATGGACGACACAGTATGGGTAGCGTCCAAAAGATCAGAAATGGAAGATATACTAAAGATCACTACTTCCTTTTACGAAATGGCAAACATCAGAATCAACCTCAATAAATCCGTCTTAGCACATAATTCCAAAAATTTACACGACAAACAAATAGGTTTTCAAAACCATACCATAAGTAACATAAACTAAAATGAACCCTTCCGCTACCTAGGAGTGTGGTTTACAAGAGGAAAAAGCAATACCAACATCCATCGGAAAATCCTACACAAAGCTAAACTTGCAATTAAAAGACTTCGCATCACAAAGATCACAGTGAAACAAGCAATTTATATAATCAACTCTGTCATAATGACAAGGATAGCATACAGAATACAATCTACCTACCTACCACCGTCTAAAACTAAACAACTGGACTCACAACTAGCAACAATAGTGAGACACAAAGCACAACTCGCAAAAAGAGTCCCTTTATTAACACTATACCATCTACACATATATGGACTAAACCGTATATCACACATACAAACAACCCAACACATTAATATCCTAATAAAAATATTAAATTCACCTTCATTTGACAAACAAACGCTAAAAATCCGGCTCCAACAACTCCAACTAGCGGCAAACACCAACGAATCCATCCTCAAACACAAACTATCATTTCCACTAAAAGAAGCATTAACAACTACAGAACAGATGATACTACAACTTCATAACGAAGACATTCAACTTACAAGAAATAATAACGAATGGACCATCCCCCGTCATGAAATCGGAACCCCTATTAACACAATACTCATACACTCAAACTATCAAAATATACTTAAACATTACCTCAACAAACATGATGCTACCTATATCGAACAATTCACAAACTTTAATAACACTCAACTACTCGACTGGACCACTTTTCATCACAATATTCAGAAAATTCCCCGTGGAAGAAAACCGCGATGGTTCGAAGAAATATCAGAATTAATAAGAGATACATCAAACCCATCACTAACACTCCATACACCTAACCCCTTTATATGGAAAAAATAGCAACCAACCACATCCAAATGGATAATAATACAAGATATGGAATTCGGTAGAATCTCAAGTATAAAGAACGAAATGGCAAAAATACGTCACTTTATCCTAAACGAACAGAACAACCATCTTTTACCCTGCAAAAACTGTGACCTGTCATCAAGAATCACCAACACAACAAACTGCTATATACGTAGGAATATCTCATCAACCTACAGCATCAAAGTTGATAACAACAGGAAATGGCACGGACAGATAACTGACTTCATAGGAGTAAATAAAATAAGACAACCGCTACCAAAAAAGACCTATAATCAAGAATACATCCCAGGAAAGCACTACATAACAAAAAAGTACTGCGCAGCCTTCACACAAATAGAACAATTCCTATGGGAATCATACTATAACAATCAAAATACAAACAAAGAAATCAACATCAAAATCCTCCTCCTACATAATACAAACCCAACACACTATCACCCAACATGCACTATCACCTACGGCTCCCCAGCAAAAACTATTAATCTCAACAATATGACATGGCCTTCCCAACAGAAACTCATAATCACCGCACTCATATTCATATGGACAATACTCCTAACAAAAGCAACAACTACCATCTATACATGAGGACGAAATTGTTTCGGGTTCTAAAACCCGAAATTAAAATTTGAAGACGAAATTGTTTTTGACCTATTTTACTTGAAAGACGAAATTATTTGATATTTTTTTTGAATAGACGAAATTATAAGGAACATATTTATATAAATTTTATTTGTTCTTCCTTATAAAAAAATTTTAATTTTCTTTAATAAAGACGAAATAGGTCATTTTTAAAAATCAATTTTGGTGCCATCACTACTACCATCACAACGAATACCACAAAAATAAAAGATCTAATTCAACTCATATCAACAACACCCAATCATTTGAAAGAAAATATCCTAAAGGGAAACCTACTACACTACAATCTAAGCCTCTACTCAATATATCAATTAAAGAACATCAAACACAACTGCATCGTAGACGAACACTTAGCTATATCAACAGAACCCACAATAACATTCACAACGGAATTCCAACCATCAAAATTCCTAACAAACTCCTTCCCTATACAATACCACCAACTGGATCAACCATTTACACCACGACTACTTCTAAAAACCACGTATAAAGCAAAATCAATAAATCGATAGCTATCATAAACAAGAATACACCAATGGCACAAAAAGAACAACATTAATTGGAAACTTACATACAATAGCCTCAACATACACAGTAGACCCCTAGCAAAATCAACCAATCCCAAAGAAGAAAGAATAAAAGCCTTCAAAGTGGAAACATTAACTCACGAACTACCCACCTTACAAATGCTACACAACAGAAACCCAGACATATATCCAAACTACAGATGTCCGCTATGTCTCCAATCAATAAACGATACAACTCATTGGCTAACCTGTCCTAAAAATACAACTACACTCGAAAATTTATTACATACAGTTCTAATTAAAACTTCAATTAAAGAAGACGTTCCTCTCCAATACAAAGAAAACTACATACAAAACTTTATAAAAACACATATTACTAACAATATTCCATTGGCAGCAATAACCGCATCCACATTATTCCCTACAGCTAATCAAACCAAATCCATATGCATCACACCACATTTCCACCATATCATCATCAAGAAAATATACAAGAAAATCTGGATCAAAAATTGAACAGAAATCAACAAACTTACCCTAACAACTACTATTTCCAACAACTCCACCCAAGAAACACGATTACACCCCACTACCGAAGCACTAAATTTCAATAACTGGACACAACTATTCATTTATAATAACGTATCACCTAACTTAATTAATACATAATCCGGAGGTCTTTGACCGATCTGGTAAAGATTAGGTCTAAAGTAAATTAGCTTTATCCTCCCTTCCCCTTTATGAAATGTATCATTACAAAATTTGTATTTTTTTATATTTTCATTAATAAACGAAACAGAGGACAGACCTTTTTTTTAAAAAAAAAAAATAAATAAATAAAAAAAAATAAATGATATATGTATAATAAATGAAATATATAAAATATATGCTATAAATATGACATGTTTTAGAAGTAATACATGTAAAGACATTCGTGCAGAAGGTCCTCAGCCAATCAGATTGCAGATCCTATATTGATTGTTAATTGGTTCTGATCTTATCATCCAGTGATCGTATCAGAATGATCTAAAGCTCGTTAGAACCGTCACGATGAGCTGATTCGAATGGTGGTCATTTCATTCAATTTGGGTTGGTGGATTAAAAGTTATGGTCAATTTTGTGTTTTTTCATAGGTCAACAGTATTAAGTGAAAAATCAAATTAAACAAATATGCCAATTAGACTACATGAAACTTACCAGCTGTACAAAATAGTATATGTTTATTTAGATGACATATATATAACCAACGAGGAAAAGACACAAGATGGATTTATTAAATACATTAGATTAACACATTTTTTAGTTAATTATAGCAATAGAACTTAAGGTCACTACAATTTAATTCTTTGTTTAACATTACAAGATCAAAATTTTTTAGGGGGGACTTAAACAACAAATGATTAGGTGCGGTTCGGGTCTGGCCAGGTTTGGAATAGGTCTGGTTCAGGTCTGGTCCAGGATCGTACCAGACTCAGACTCTAAATTTTATACAGACTGGTCTGAGTTTGAATATATTTATATTTATTTTTTGGTGATGACAAGTTTACTTAGTGCATGAAGTTAGAATTAATTGGTAAAATTTTATAAATCATAAGATTTTATAGAATTTTTTTTTTATATTTAGACTAAAGCCATTGCACGGCTTATTGGGCCACTTTATTATTGAATGGTTAAGTACATAGACGAGAGTACAACTAGCCACACGTGCACTTTTAGTGCCTAATTTAAGTAGTCCGCCCGCAGGTTCTACACTAGCTGCCATACCTACAACCCATTTTATAGAATTTTATTAATAAAATTTATAAAATCTTATAATACACAACTTTTTATTAATTAATTCTAACTTTATGCACTAAGTAAACATATTCAGCACTTAAAAATGCATCAAATCGGCAGAGTTATTTTAATTTTACTTAAAATTTGGAGAATAGATGCATAATTTTGGATTTTTGATCAAAAAAGTCAAATTTAAGCATCTTTTCTCCAAATTTCAAGTAAATTAAAAACAATTCTGCTGATTTAATGTTTTTAGGTTCTAAATAAGTTTATTTAGTGCATGTGGTTAGAATTAATTAGTAAAATTTTGTGAATCATAAAATTTTATAGAATTTTATTAATAAAATTCTATAAAATCTTATAATTCACAAACTTTTACTGATTAATTCTAACTTAATGCACTAAGTAAACTTGTACAGCACCTAAAAATGCATCCAATTGGTAGGGTTATTTTTAGTTTACTTGAAATTTGAAGAATAGATGCATAATTTTGGATTTTTGATCAAAAAAGTCAAATTTAAGCATCTTTTTTCCAAATTTTAAGTAAAATAAAAACAATACTGTTTATTTAATGTATTTTTAGACTCTGAACAAGTTTACCTAGTGCAATAAGTTAGAATTAATTAGTAAAATATTGTGTATCATAAGATTTTATAGAATTTTATTAATAAAATTCTATAAAATCTTATGATTTATAAAATTTTACTAATTAATTCTAACTTAATGCACTAAGTAAACTTGTACAGCACCTAAAAATACATCAAATTGGCTATGTTGTTTTTATTTTATTTGGAATTTGGAGAAAAGATGCTTAATTTGACGTTTTTGATCAAAAATCCAAAATTATGCATCTATTCTCCAAATTTCAAGTAAAATAAAAATAAACCCTGCTGATTTGATGTATTTTTAGGTGCTGTACATGTTTACTTAGTGCATAAAGTTAGAATTAATTAATAAAAATTTATGTATTATAAGATTTTATAAAATTTTATTAATAAAATTCTATAAAATCTTATGATTCACAAACTTTTACTGATTAATTCTAACTTAATGCACTAAGTAAACTTGTACAGCACCTAAAAATACATCAAATCGGCATGGTTATTTTTATTTTACTTGAAATTTGGAGAATAGATGCATAAATTTGGATTTTTGATCAAAAAAGTCAAATTTAAACATCTTTTCTCCAAATTTCAAGTAAAATAAAAACAATTCTGCCGATTTAATGTATTTTTAGTCTCTGAACAATGTTTCATAAAATTTTACTAATTAATTCTAACTAACTTATATAATGTCCTAGATTTAGCATGACTGTATCATGCAGCTACTCTAATTTTGGTGATTTTTCTGTATGGGTTCATTTTAGTAATATAAAAAGTGAAATTTGAATCTAAAAGTTATATATATATATGTTGTTTAACTCTCCCCCATAATTTGCTCAATCGAGAGGAGGTCGTCAAAATAGAGATCACGTGACTTTTTTGAATTTTAATTGGTTGAAAGGCCAGAGATATATAAGTTATATATCTCTGGCTAGAGATGCCTAGAAGAACCCTTTTATAATTAGTATAGTATAATACAGTAAAATAAGTTATGCTATGGCATACGTTCGCTGACACTGAATGGATATCAAAATATGTCAAAAATGGGTCGGAATTAAATTTAATTAACGGAATGTATTTGTCATTAATATAAGTAAGGTCTAGTCCCTGAAAAGTCTTGTTATGTATGTCTACATAGATCAAATGTTACATCGGTCATCAAAGGGCGCAGAAGTATGAGTCTGTCGCTTCGCTCCAGACAATTATATATACCTATCTATACTAAAATTAATAAATTTTTTATTATATATATATTAATTTATTTGTATATAACATATATAAATATATGTATAACAACAATATTAGATATGATCAGTGTTGGGCTCTGGGCCAAAAGTCCGCTCTACTGGACTTATAAACTAGACTACTGGACTTATAGGTCCAAGTGGACCAGTTTATAAGTCCAGTTCTAGTTCAATTTTACTGGATTTATAAGCAAGCCCAACACTGGGTATGATAGATATCTAATAGATATCTAATAAATGTTAAATAAAATATAATAACTATATCAGATCTTAGACACATACTTAACTGTAATAATATACATGGACAGCTGTGGAACGATGATATGCTTTCAAAAAATTCAGAAATTAGCGAGATTGCACTGTAAGAATAGAGTGAACGACAGTCAGTGATTCTACTCGAAGCATACAAGTTGTCAAATGTAATTGGAAAGACTGATCGAGAAATTGCTATTGGATATTTGATGAGGGAAAGTGTAGAAACTATATGTCCTTTTTATATCAATATGTTTGATGGCTTTTCGATTACGTTGTATAAGCCTCTTGTGATTCGACGTTGATTGCTTTTTCTCAGATCGACTTGCTACGAACAGTTTTTGTAGCACGTGGGTGTAACCTCTAACCGTATCCCTGTCTTTTTGATCCGACATGCATTAAAAAAGTATATGTAAACTCTAGTAGCAACACACTTTATGCGAAATTATCGTTATGTAGTAAATCTAATTATGTAAATTTCGCAACTGCGTAAGATCATATTGAGCCATTAACACCTGCTCTATCTTATTTGGTGCATCGGGGGTAGTTCGGAATTGCATGAGGAGAGCATCTTCCTGTGTTGCGAATACAAAGTAAAATTGTAATTATGTTATATAATTAGCAATTTTACTTTATATTCCTGTGTTCGCAACGCAGGAAGATGCTCTCCTCATTCAAATCCGAAATACCCTCGACGCACCAAACGGGGTAGGGCAGCTGTAAAAAATTGAAAAAAAAACTCTGCTTATTGAGCTAGGTCTGGCACATTTCGACAATTTTAAAACTTTAGTAGACTCGTGGGTCTGTTGTATGAGAGTTGTTATACGGGTTCTAGTCAATACGTGATGACTGTATTTCATAAATATCTCAACCTATATTATAGACTAATTCATGGTGAACCTACTACCATAGAAGATCTCCATGATGCTTAGAATTCATGAGACATTTAGGAATGAAAATTAAATATCGATATGATTCTGTTTATTAAACAAACAACAAATAATTTTAATGATTGTTTAGAAAATAAGACTGCAGAAATTTAATCCATAGTAGCACAAATCTGCATATTTTTATATTTTTATTGTAATCAGGTATTTCTTATTAATATATAAATGGCTTTTTTTTGCATTTGAAAGTTTTAGGGTTAATTTGCGTGTGAAATTATGAACTATCTGATCAAAACAAAAACGGCTCTCAAAACATTTTTCAATTCCATCTCGTTTTCTCGAGGTGCTTATTCTCTGATCGATCCTAATCAAAGTCAAAAAGAAGGACTACGATATTCGCAATCTTTTTTTGCATTTCGTCATATTAGATTAAAAATATGTTATTTTTTCCTACATGCTTCTTATGGTTCAAGTAATTTCCTTAGTTTATTCTTTTCAATCGTTTTTCAATTACCAAAACCACTCATTGGTATACTATTGTCCGTGTCACCATTTGCTGGACTCATTAGTTCACCTTTTTGGAGTGTAAGATTCAATTTATTTTGATGAATTATTAAATGTAAATTAACAAAAGAAAATATAATTAATTAATTTGAAAATATTCTGTTAAAAGATCATTGCAGATAGACATGATGCACATCGCAAGATCATGATTTCATGTACCACATGTGTTGTCTTTGTGTATTTGTCTTTACCATTTACAGGACAATATTTTGGCTTTGGTGGCCTTTTTATCAACCTTGTTATTTATTCGTTGTTTGATGGAGGAGTTTTGCCATTGCTTGATAATCTAACCATGAGTATGTATTTTCATTTTATATATTATAAAAGTCTTGCTAATATAGTATATCTTTTGATAAATTACAGATGTTTTAAATCGTAAAGGAGATTCAACAGAATATGGACGTCAGGTAATTAATTAATCTTATTAAAATTGAAATATCATTAATTATATTCATGATATTATTATGTTATTAGCGTCTTTTCGGAACCACAAGTTATGGGATTTTCATAGCTACGATTGGATTTTTAATAGATAGATTTAATTCTCTTTATGTCATGTTTTTCGCATTTGGATTTTCCATGGGGCTGTTTTTATTAGTTCTATATTCAATACCTGAGAGAGATTTTAAAATAGATCATCATGATGAACTAATTACAGACAATATAGACTTAGATCAAATCGGAAGTACTTCAAATGAAACTCTCACACAAATTGTAGATTCAAATGACATGGTAACAGAACCACCATCTTTCATGAAAGCAATTCTTAAACTTATCACAAAACCGCGGCTGCTATTATTTCTTTTCGTGTTTCTTTCGACGCGTACGGCGAAATTATCAACGTCAACATTTCTTTACGTGTTCTTATCAGGTTTTATCTTTAAAGTAAAAATATATATACTTTTTTTTAAATACACAATTCATAACCTAACAACGATTTACAAATTTAGAGGACCTTAAAGCTGATGCAACGTTGATGGGATTAAGCACTTTTGTAGGAGTAACTCTTGAAATCTTGGTTTTTTATTATGGGAAAAATATCTTAGATTTTACATTTCCGGAAGTTATTATGATAGGGGGAGGACTTTTTACTACTCTTAGAGCTTCGTTATATGCGTTTTTTGGTACAAGTATGAATCCTTGGTTATCTCTCCCAATCGAGCTGGTAGTAATAATAATTGATAATAATAAGAATAATAACTTATGATCATTTATTAATGTTTATAATAATTATTATTTAATAGCTCCAAGGACTTGAATATGGATTGGTAAAGCCAGCATCTTTGGAAATTGTATTACAACAGTCACCACCAAAATTGAGAGGTACTGCACTTGGTATACTTGCAGCCACGGAATATTTGTCTACAGGTCAGTATTTAAAGGCATCACATAATGTTTCAAAAAAAATTTCATTTTAATTATTATGACTATTTTACACATAAATATAAAAGCTCTTGGACAAATCGTCGGGGGAATATTATATGGACATTTTGGATCCGTTAAAATGTTTCTATATTCAGCATGGATTGGAATTCTGGCAATTATAATTTACATTGTTGGGCTTTCAATGCAGAAAAAACGATTCTATCTCTATTGAAAATAATTGTATAACATTGTATGATGACGTGAAAATTAAAAAATAGAAAGAATAACCACAAAGTAGAACTTTTCGCATATTATAGATAATAATTGATATAAAAAATCTAAAGGGAATTCACATCCAGATACAGTCACACTCTCTAAGTCATCACGTCGGGACCATGGGAAAAATTAAATTTTGCATTTAGAGGTGTTTGCATTTATAGAGAATAAAAATATAGGTGACTCTTATAAGTTGGGCCAAAACTATTCGCGCATTTAGAGAGGTTTTATATAGTACTTGCACTTAGAATTCATAGAATACATGTTTCATTGTTAAAATTACACACTGTATGATTTAAATAACAATGATCAAAAACAAAGCATTAATAATTATGCTAAAACTTACCAAGCAAATCTATATGTCGAAAATCCTTGAATAAAGACCTCATTTGCATTAATACAAAAGAAACTATATATCTAATTTGTGCCAAAAACTTTTATTTAATGTATATCCTCGTGAAAGCGCATGTTCGTCAGGATCAAAGAATAAGGATTCTTTTGTGGAAGATAGAATTTGAAGACAACGTAAAAGATTGTTATAGTTCTCAAAGAGAGTCTGTCTAAAATTTTTCTAATCGTTTAACTGTTTAATTCAGCCGGCATGAAGATAATTTTGGTCCATGATCAACATAATTCGGCCCGGAACTACAGAACAATTTTTATGTGGTTAAACGATTTGTTTAAATCCTTATTCTCAAACACATAAAATTTTATTTAAAATCGAGCTCAGAGGAATAAACTGTAAATAGAATCCTGTCTCTTTGTTTATACTGAAGCTCCATGACTTCTTTATAGCTTATTTCATGAACATTGTTCACGAATGTTTGTCACGTGGTTATATATAATATTGTTTTGCATCAAGTGTTTGGGGATAGTGGGTACAATTTAATCCCAGACCAAATTAACTAAACTGTTCGAGTAGGTATTTGCCTTTTTTTTTTTGGATTCTTTTTATATCGTCAAGTCTTTTTTTACAAAATTTATGTAGCACTATAAAATTTATATAAATGTTATATAAAATCCCATAGTAGAATTTTCCCAAATCCCAAACATAATAAAATTTGGATTTGGGATTTGGGACGAGTAGTTTTTGCCAAGTATATATATAATTCGATTTAATATCAAAGATTAGATATGATAGATATCCATATCCACAGATATCCCCCCAATAGGTATCTAATCCAATATAATAACAATATCAGATCTTAGAAACATACTTAACTGTAATAATATACAGAATAATAAATTGAAATTTTAAACAATTATTAGTAATTTGAACTGAAACGATGATATGCACCGTAAGAATAACTGATAAAAGTGAGTGATCAGTCGGTGATTTCCAAACTACTCGAAGCAAACAAGTTGTCAACACCGACAATCATTTCACCGAAAGTTCACTTAGCCGACATCACATAGGGTTAGGGTTAGCGTTTTATTAGTTGCAGGTATGTATTCTTTAGTAAATTTTCACTTGGTGTGATGTCGGCTAAGTGAGCTGTCGGTGAAATGATTGTCGGTGAAATGACACGTATCCGTCAAATGTAGTGTGGAAAGATCGAACGAGAAATTGCTATTGGATATTTGATGAGGTAAAGTGTAGAAATTAAATGTCGGCGACGTTCCTTTTTATATCGATATGTTTGATGCAGTGTCTTGAAATTGGGTTGTGGAGTCTGCGGACCGCAACAAATTTTAAATTTCCGCAACCAAAATCTATGCAACATAAATTTTGCAAATTTTACTTATAAATTTTTGATTAAATGCTTATACGCGCAACTAAATTTTTATAAATTCTTATAATCCGCAACTATTTTTTTTTTTTATTTAGTTGCAGCCCGCAACTAATTTAAAAATTGAATTGGTTTGATGGCTTTTCGATTACGTTATATAAGCCTCTTGTGATTCAGATGTTGATTGCTTTTTCTCAGATCGACTTGTTACGAACGGTTTTTGTAGCACGTGGGTGTAACCTCTAACCGTATCCCTGTCTTTTTGATCCGACGTGCATTAAAAAAGTATACGTAAACTCTAATAGCAACAAATTTTATGCGAAATTAACGTGATTTTTAACAGCTGCTCTACCTTGTTTGTGGACCACACTGGACATATTCCAATGCTGCATCACTGGATAGTAATTTAATAAGTCCAATACGATCCAGTCCAGTAGTTTCTGGTCACTGGACATAGTAAAGTGGCAACACTGGTTGCGAATACAAAGTAAAATTGTAATTATGTTATATAATTAGCAATTTTACTTTATATTCCTGTGTTCGCAACGCAGGATGATGCTCTCCTCATTCAAATCCGAAATACCCTCGACGCACCAAACAAGGTAGGGCAGCTGTTAAAAATTGAAAAAAAATCTCTGCTTATTGAGCCAGGTCTGGCACATTTCGACAATTTTAAAACTTTAGTAGACTCATGGGTCTGTTGTATGAGAGTTATTATACGGGTTACGTATTTCATAAATATCTCAACCTATATTATAGACTAATTCATGGTGAACCAGGAGATCTTCATGATGCTTAGGTTAAATTTAAGAATTTAGGAATAAAAATTAATATCGCTATGATTCTGTTTAATTACATTAAATGACGTAAACTTAGCTTATTATTATTATGACATATAAACAAACAACAAATAATTTTAGAAAATAAGACTGCAGAGTAGCACAAACCTGCATACTGAACTAGTTAATCAGGTATTCTTAATATATAAATGGTTTTTTTTGCATTTGAGTTTTAGGGTTAATTTGCGTGTGAAATTATGAACTCTCTGATCAAAACAAAAACGGCTCTCAAAACATTTTTCAATTCCATCTCGTTTTCTCGAGGTGCTTATTCTCTGATCGATCCTAATAAAAGTCAAAAAGAAGGACTACGATATTCGCAATCTTTTTTGACATTTCGTCATATTAGATTAAAAACATGTTATTTTTTCCTACATGCTTCTCATGGTGCAGGTCATTTCCTTAGTTTATTCTTTTCAATCGTTTTTCAATTACCAAAACCACTCATTGGTATACTATTGTCCGTGACACCATTTGTTGAACTCATTAGTTCACCTTTTTGGAGTGTAAGATTCAATTTATTTTGATGAATTATTAACAGTTAATGTAAATTAACCAAAGAAAATATAATTAATTAATTTTAAAATATTCTATTAAAAGATCATTGCAGATAGACATGGTGCACATCGCAAGATCATGATTTCATGTACCACATGTGTTGTCTTTGTGTATTTGTCTTTACCATTTACTGGACAATATTTTGGCTTTGGTGGCCTTTTTATCAACCTTGCTATTTATTCGTTGTTTAATGGGGGAGTTTCGCCATTGCTTGATAATCTAACCATGAGTATGTATTTTCATTTTATATATTATAAAAGTCTTGCTAATATAGTATATCTTTTGATAAATTACAGATGTTTTAAATCATAAAGGAGATTCAACAGAATATGGACGTCAGGTAATTAATTAATCTTATTAAATTGAAATATCATTAATTATATTCATGATATTATTATGTTATTAGCGTCTTTTCGGAACCCTAAGTTATGGGATTCTCATAGCTACGATTGGATTTTTAGTAGATAGATTTAATTCTCTTTATGTCATGTTTTTCGCATTTGGATTTTCCATGGGGCTGTTTTTATTAGTTCTATATTCAACACCCGATAGAGATTTTAAGATAGATCATCATGATGAACTAATTACAGACAATATAGACTTAGATCAAATCGGAAGTACTTCAAATGAAACTCTCACACAAATTGTAGATTCAAATGACATGGTAACAGAACCACCATCTTTCATGAAAGCAATTCTTAAACTTATCACAAAACCGCGGCTGCTATTATTTCTTTTCGTGTTGCTTTTGACACGTACGGCGAAATCATCAACGACAACATTTCTTTACGTGTTCTTATCAGGTTTTTATCTTTAAAGTAAAAATATATATACTTTTTTTTTTAAATACACAATTCATAACCTAACAATTATTTACAAATTTAGAGGACCTTAAAGCTGATGCAACGTTGATGGGATTAAGCACTTTTGTAGGAGTAACTCTTGAAATCTTAGTTTTTTATTATGGGAAAAATATCTTAGATTTTACATTTCCGGAAGTTATTATGATAGGGGGAGGACTTTTTACTACTCTTAGAGCTTCGTTATATGCATTTTTTGGTACAAGTATGAATCCTTGGTTATCTCTCCCAATCGAGCTGGTAGTAATAATAATTGATAATAATAAGAATAATAACTTATGATCATTTATTAATGTTTATAATATTTATTATTTAATAGCTCCAAGGACTTGAATATGGATTGGTAAAGCCAGCATCTTTGGAAATTGTATTACAACAGTCACCACCAAAATTGAGAGGTACTGCACTTGGTATACTTGCAGCCACGGAACATTTGTCTTCAGGTCAGTATTTAAAGGCATCACATAATGTTTCAAAAAAAATTTCTTAATTATTATGACTATTTTACACATACATATAAAAGCTCTTGGACAAATCGTCGGGGGAATATTATATGGACATTTTGGATCCGTTAAAATGTTTCTATATTCAGCATGGATTGGAATCTTGGCAATTATAATTTACATTGTTGGACTTTCAATGCAGAAAAAACGATTCTATCTTTATTGAAAATAATTGCATAATATTGTATGATGGTGTGAAAATTAAAAAATAGAAAAGAATAACCACAAAGTAGAACTTCTCGCATATTACAGTATTATAGATAATAATTGATACCGGGAATTTAGTAAAAAGTCTAAAGAGAATTCACATCCAGATACAGTCTCCCTGAGTACATCACGTCGGGGCCATGGGGAAAAATTAAATTTTGCATTTAGAAGGTGTTTGCATTTATAGAGAATAAAAATATGGGTGACTCTTACAAGTTGGGCCAAAACTATATCGCGCGTTTAGAGAGGTTTTATATAGTACTTGCACTTAGAGTGGTGCGACTGAAGTTAGAATTTCATAGAATACATGTTTCATTGTTAAAATTACACACTGTATGATTTAAATAACAATGATCAAAAAAAAACAACAAGCATTATAATTATGCTAAAACTTACCAAGCAAATCTATATGTCGAAAATCTTTGAATAACGACCTAAAAATCTCATTTGCATTAATACAAAAGAAACTATATATCGAATTTGTGTCAAACCCTTTTATTTAATGTATATCCATTTTACAATAATAAATTCTCGTGAAAGCATATGTTCGTCAGGATCAAAGAATAAAATTCTTTTGTGGAAGATAGAATTTGAAGACAACGTAAAAGATTCTTATAGTTCTCAAAGAGAGTCCGCCTAAAATTTTTCTAATCATTTAACTGTTTAATTCAGCTGGCATGAAGATAATTTTGGCCCATGATCAATGTCATTCGGCCGGAACTACAGAACAATTTTTTGTTTAAATCCTTATTCTTAAACATATAAAATTTTATTTAAAACCGAGCTCATTTACAAAAACTTTTATACATCAAACGTTTCAGAGGAATAAACTGTAAATAAAATCCCTGTTTATACTGAAGCTCCATGACTTCTTTATAGCTTATTTCATAACATTGCTCACGAATGTTTGACACGTGGATATATAATGTCGCAGATCATAATTTACTTGTTTATTATAATTTTTTTTTAAAACTAACCCTAACCCTAAACCCCTAACCCTAAAAAATGCACCCCAAAAAAATTTAGTTTTCGAGATTTTATACTTTAATTTCACTTTAATCTGGATTTCATTATAATCTGTCACATATAATAATGTTTTGCACCAAGTGTCTGAGGATAGTGGGTACAATTTAAGCCCAGACCAAATTAACTGTTCGAGTAGGTATTTGCCGATTCTTTATATATCGTCAAGTCTTTTTTTATAAAATTTATTATGTAGCACTATAAATTTATATAAATGTTATATAAATTTTTTATATAATCCCAAATCCCAAACATAGTAGAATTTTCCCAAATCCCAAACATAATAAAATTTGGATTTGGGATTTGGGACGAGTAGTTTTTGCCAAGTATATACTGTATATAATTCGATTTAATATCAAAGATTAGATATGATAGATATCCAATAGGTATCTAATAAATGTTAAATAAAATATAATAACTATATCAGATCTTAGACACACTTAACTGTAATAATATACAGGACAGTAAATTGAAATTTTAAACAATTATTAGTAGTTTTAAGTAACGATGATATGTTTTCAAATGTAGTGTGGGAAGTAGGGATGTTAAGTCGTTTGGCCTGAACTAGTTTGAGTTCAAAACTCAGACCGTTATGATCAAGATTGAACCGGCGGAACTAAATGAGGCACGTGATATAATTAGCTAGGTTTCTTTACGGGGTAATATGTATTGTCATAAATAACGAATTATTTAATGAGAGATGTCGTGTTAACTTTTTATTTTTTATATGTCTTTTTTTTTTAGTTGAGAGCTACAGAAAAAAAAATGCCACTCGAACTTAAAGAGATAATTGTTGTTGAAGAAAAAGGAAGTCTTTATATCAATCGTAATTTTTATGACCGTGAGTTTAAAACTCCAGTGGAATCTATGCTTGATCTAAGTAGTTTTTATTTATCTTGCTATATTAAATTTTTGGTCATATAGCGATAATAATTGTAATGAAACATTCAATTTATTTCCAATATAAACTTATATTAAAATTATTGTATACTCAAGAATTTGCATAAATCTTCGTAATTATATTATTATCAAATAAATAATTGCATCTATATAACCATTGATCTAATAAATCATAAAGAAAATTAAAGCAATGCTAATTAGATTCAGTTTATGTAGTGCACTGCCAGTTCTGAACCGAAACAGTCTATTTTAAACGGTTTAACATCCCTAGTGGGAAGGAAAATGTTTGATGAGGGAAAGTGTAGAAATTAAATGTCCGCGACGTTCCTCGATATGTTTTGATGGCTTTCCGATTACGTTGTATTAAAAGCCTCTTGTGATTCGATGTTGATTGCTTTTTCTCAGATCGACTTGTTACGAACAGTTTTTGTAGCACGTGGGTGTAACCTCTAACCGCCGACATGTATTTAACACACATTTTACGTAAATCTAATTATGTAAATTTTGCAACTGCGTAAGATCATATTGAGCCAGCAGAGATTTTTTTTCGATTTTTAACAGCTGCTCTACATTGTTTAGTTCATCGGGTAGTTCGGATTTGCATGAGGAGCATCTTCCTGTGTTGCGAACAATGTTGTCAACTGGACCACACTGGACATATTCCAATGCTGCATCACTGGACTACTGGACATAGTAATTTAATAAGTCCAATACGATCAAGTCCAGTAGTTTCTGGTCACTGGACATAGTAAAGTGGTAATTATGTTTTATAATTAGCAATTTTATTTATATTCCTGTGTTCGCAACGCAGGAAGATGCTCTCCTCATTCAAATCAGAAATACCCTCGACGCACCAAACAAGGTAGGGCAATTGTTAAAAATTGAAAAAAAATCTCTGCTTATTGAGCCAGGTCCGGCACATTTCGACAATTTTAAAACTTTAGTAGACTCGTGGGTCTGTTGTATGAGAGTTGCTATACGGGTTCTAGTCAATATGTGATGGTATTTCATAAATATCTCAACCTATATTATAGACTAATTCATGGTTACCATAGGAGATCATGATGCTTAGGTTAAATTAAATTCTTGAGACATTTAGGAATGAAAATTAATATCGCTATGATTCTGTTTGTTACATTAAACGACGTAAACTTAGCTGATTATTATTATGACATATAAACAAACAACAAATAATTTTAATGATTGTTTAGAAAATAAGGCTGCAGAAATTTAATTCATAGTAGCACAAACCTGCATATTTTAACTACTGAACTAACTCGAGGGATAACGATAATCATTTGCCTAACTCTATCTGCACGTTCTAGTAAATACAAAGTAATTAATAAATTCTATAATTATTCGTATACGTACGTAGTATCAGTATATTTTTATTGTAATCAGGTATTCTTAATATATAAATGGTTTTTTTTTTTGCATTTGAAAGTTTTAGGGTTAATTTGCGTGTGAAATTATGGATTATTTGATCAAAACAAAAACGGGTCTCAAAACATTTTTCAATTCCATCTCGTTTTCTCGAGGTGCTTATTCTCTGATCGATCCTAATCAAAGTCAAAAAGAAGGACTACGATATTCACAATCTTTTTTGGCATTTCGTCATATTAGATTAAAATTATGTTATTTTTTCATATTTGCTGCTTATTGTTCAAGTAATTTCCATAGTTTATTCTTTTCAACCGTTTTTCAATTACCAAAACCACTCATTGGTATACTATTGTCCGTGTCACCATTTGTTGGACTCATTAGTTCACCTTTTTGGAGTGTAAGATTCAATTTATTTTGATGAATTATTAATGTAAATTAACCAAAGAAAATATAATTAATTAATTTGAAAATATTCTGTTAAAAGATCATTGCAGATAGACATGATGCACATCGCAAGATCATGATTTCATGTACCACTTGTGTTGTCTTTGTGTATTTGTCTTTACCATTTACTGGACAATATTTTGGCTTCGGTGGCCTTTTTATCAACCTTGCTATTTATTCGTTGTTTGATGGGGGAGTTTTGCCATTGCTTGATAATCTAACCATGAGTATGTATTTTCATTTTATATATTATAAAAGTTTTGCTAATATAGTATATCTTTTGATAAATTACAGATGTTTTAAATCGTAAAGGAGATTCAACAGAATATGGACGTCAGGTAATTAATTAATCTTATTAAAATTGAAATACCATTAATTATATTCATGATATTATTATGTTATTAGCGTCTTTTCGGAACCATAAGTTATGGGATTTTCATAGCTACGATTGGATTTTTAATAGATAGATTTAATTCTCTTAATGTCATGTTTTTCGCATTTGGATTTTCCATGGGGCTGTTTTTATTAGTTCTATATTCAATACCTGAGAGAGATTTTAAGATAGACCATCATGATGAACTAATTACAGACAATATAGACTTAGATCAAATCGGAAGTACTTCAAATGAAACTCTCACACAAATTGTAGATTCAAATGACATGGTAACAGCACCACCATCTTTCATGAAAGCAATCTTTAAACTTATCACAAAACCGCGGCTGCTATTATTTCTTTTCGTGTTTCTCTCGATGCGTACGGCGAAATTATCAACGTCAACATTTCTTTACGTGTTCTTATCAGGTTTTATCTTTAAAGTAAAAATATATATACTTTTTTTTAAATACACAATTCATAACCTAACAATTATTTACAAATTTAGAGGACCTTAAAGCTGATGCAACGTTGATGGGATTATGCACCTTTGTAGGAGTAACTCTTGAAATCTTAGTTTTTTATTATGGGAAAAATATCCTAGATTTTACATTTCCGGAAATTATTATTATAGGGGGAGGAATTTTAACTACTCTTAGAGCTTCGTTATATGCATTTTTTGGTACAAGTATGAATCCTTGGTTATCTCTCCCAATCGAGCTGGTAGTAATAATAATTAATAATAATAATAATAATAACTTATGATCATTTATTAATGTTTATAATAATTATTATTTAATAGCTCCAAGGACTTGAATTTGGATTGGTAAAGCCAGCATCTTTGGAAATTGTATTACAACAGTCACCACCAAAATTGAGAGGTACTGCACTTGGTATACTTGCAGCCACGGATTATTTGTCTACAGGTCAGTATTTAAAGCAGCACATAATTTTTCAAAAAAACCCCCACAAAATTTCATTTTAATTATTATGACTATTTTACATATACATATAAAAGCTCTTGGACAAATCGTCGGGGGAATATTATATGGACATTTTGGATCCGTTAAAATGTTTTTATATTCAGCATGGATTGGAATCTTGGCAATTATAATTTACATTGTTGGGCTTTCAATGCAGAAAAAACGATTCTATCTTTATTGAAAATAATTGCTTAACATTGTATGATGGCGTGAAAATTAAAAAATAGAAAAGAATAACCACAAAGTAGAACTTTTCGCGTATGATAGATAATAAGTGATACCGCGTCGGGACCATGGGGAAAAATTAAATTTTGCATTTAGAGGGTGTTTGCATTTATAGAGAATAAAAAATATAGGTGACTCTTATGTTGGGCCAAAACTATATCGCGCATTTAGAAAGGTTTTATATAGTACTTGCACTTAGAGGGGTGCGACTGAAGTTAGAATTTCATAGAATACATGTTTCATTGTTAAAATTACACAATGCATGATTTAAATAACAATGGTCAAAAAAAACAAGCATTAATAATTATGCCAAAACTTACCAAGCAAATCTATATGTCGAAAATCCTTGAATAAAGATGATATGGGGGCTCGTCAGTAGAAAAGGGGTAAAAAGTTTTTACCACTTTTTTTTTAAATTTTAAATTAAAATAGTTCAATAACTACTATATCAAATTAAATAAATTTTTTTTTATTTAATTTTATAACTACATATAATTAAAATAAAAAAAAATTATTAAATTTAGTTTAGTAGTTATTGAGATATTTTAGTTCAAAGCTAAAAAAATTTTACTTAGAAACTTTCTACCCCCTTTCTACTGACAAGCCCCCATATATCTAATTGCTAAAAACTTTTATTTAATGTATATCCATTTTACAATAATAAATTCTCATGAAAGCACATGTTCGTCAGGATCAAAGAATAAGAATTCTTTTGTGGAAGATAGAATTTGAAGACAACGTAAAAGATTGTTATAATTCTCAAAGAGAGCCCTCCTAAAATTTTTCTAATCGTTTAACTGTTTAATTCAGTCGGCATGAAGATAATTTTGCCCATGATCAACATAATTCGGCCCAGAACTACAGAACATGTAGTTAAACGGTTTGTTTAAATCCTCAAACATATAAAATTTTATTTAAAATTGAGCTCATTTACAAAAACTTTTATACTTCAAACGTTTCGAAGAATAAACTGTAAATCGAAACCCTGTCTCTTTGTTTATACTAAAGCTGCAGGTGAAACTAATTAAGTGAAACTGGTAAAACTTAAAATGTGATTTGGTGAACTAGGTGAAACTAGGTAATACTGGTGATACTGGTGATACTGGTGAAACTGGTGAAACTGGTGATACTGGTGATACTGGTGAAATTGGTGATACTAGTGAAATTGGTGATAAAGTGATACTGCTTAGGTTATTTTTTTTGTTTTTTAGCGGTTACTACATAGTAAAGTCCAAAATTTACTATGTAAATCGATCATAAGCGCTTAAATAAATATGTTTAGGAGATCAAATGCATTTTCTCTAAAACATTCATACAAATCGGAGAACATTTTATTATTTAACTTTTAATTTTTACATTCTTTGAATATATTTTTTTAAAAAATTTTAATTTTTTGTCGAAAGTAAAAATTAAAAGTCAAATAATAAAATGTTCTTTAATCATACTAAAAATTTTATCATATGTGTATTTTGATCTCTCAAATAAGTTTACTTAAATGTCGATTTACATAGTAGAATTTGGACTTTACTATATAGCAACTATTGTTGATTGTGGGCAGCTTATTTTCAGATCAAAAACATTTTTAAGTTTTTTGACCAAAAGAGAGGTAGCTTATTTTAGGTAGTAGCCTATTTTCAGATACAAAAAGTAGTATCACCAGTATTACCAGTTTCACCATTATTACCAATTTCACTAGTTTTACTAGTTTCACCAATGCTGTTTGATGATTGGTGATTGGTGAAAATTGGTGCACCAGTTTATACTGAAGCTCTATGACGAACATTGTTCACAAATGTTTGACATGTGGTTATATAATAATGTTTTGCATCAAGTATTTGGCAAATATCAGGATAGTGGATACAATTTAAGCCCAGACCAAATTAACTATTCGAGTAGGTATTTGCCCTTTTTTTGAATTCTTTATAGCATTATAAATTTATATAAATGTTACAGGGGTTTGCAAAAAAACTTGAAATTACAATTTACTTCTTGTATAGCAACTACTGTATCAAATTCTATAAAAAATTTTTTATTTAAAAGGTTAAAACTATACATGAGGACGAAAGCATTTCAGGTTCTAAAACCCAAAATTAAAATTTAAAGACGAAATTGTTTTTGACCTATTTTATTTGAAAGACGAAATTATTTAGTACTTTTTTGAATAGACGAAATTATAAGAAACATATTTATATAAATTTTATTTGCTCTTTCTTATAAAAAATTTTAATTTTCTCTAATGAAGACGAAATAGGCCTTTTTTAAAAATCAATTTCGGTGCCATCACTAGTTAAAACTAGTATATTTATAGCAAAAAAATTGTAAACTATTATATTTGCTATTACTATTAATAATAGTATAATTATATTTTGGCATTAAATTAACAAAACCAACTATAATGCTTTCTTGAACTTTAATCTATTATTGCTGTATATATAGCTTTAAATTATTTAAACTTTTTGATCTAAAATCATCTACTTATGCCATTATAATGATCTACAAGTTTTCAGTTGGGTTTGGTCAGTAAAAAGCAGCTCTAATTTAAATATTCCTTGGCTCATTTGATTTGTATCTTTGTTTAGGCTATAGAGTGATCTTTGGTAAGCTTTTTATATTTAATACAGTCAACTCTCTCTAATCTGAACTGCCGGGACTGCTTTTTTTTACTATGTAAAAATTTGGAAAAGTTCAGTTTTCAAAAAGTTATATATGGCTTATCCAAACTATATAATAAAATTTACAAATGTTCTAGGAGATTTTGTTCAGTTTAAAGAGAGTTTAATAGTGTTTGGTTTAGAGAGGTTCGGATTAGAGAAAGACGATAGTACTTTTTAAAATCATATGCTCTGATTTTTGAAATATCTGCAAATCATTGACACACTTAAAAATTTATAGTTACACAACAGGGTGCATCGATCAGTTGATATCCAATCATATCATAAATTTTAATAGGTGTGTAGTTACCTATCTGAAACAATTTTCATTCTACAATCGAATTCTTTAAATTTGATTGGTTCTTACAAGTTCACAAAGTCATTAAGGTTGCACATTAGCAAAAATTTTTTTTGATAATACTTTCCTGCTAATAAATATTCGAATATATATATAGCTTTAGATGCCCAGTTTAAATAATTGATAGTAATCTATGCTAATTAACTCTTGTTAAAAAAGTAAATGAGAGCTGATGTTCGAGAAGTTGTTTAAAGTTCAGAAGTTTTAATCTTGCTAAGTTGTAATATATTGTTTTATTGATTTATTGCTTGTAGTTCAAAGTGTTAACCTACTATGTTCTAAGTGCTATTTAACAAGAAAAAACACGAAAAGTTTACTGGTTTGGATTACAATCTTTTTGAATAATATCAATCAATATGCTTATTTATTCAATTGTGACTGCATGTTTGAGAAACTTTTTTTTAATTATTAGCAGGAATGAAAAGAAATCTGGGTTTATAAATTACTTTCGACTTGGAACTTCTCTTTGAACTTGAAGACACACCTTAAGCAAAAAAAACAAAATGGTTTTGCAATTATACTCAATCGTTATAAAATTATACAAGATATCTTCAAGTGCAGATATATGGACTAGTAACTTTAGCATGATTGGAAAAGTAGTGAATAGTACGTTATTATTATTGTATTATTTCGTATTATGCTCTTGAACAATGATATAGTTTTTATTATTGTTTATTTAATAAAATAGTGTTGTTAAAGTCAGAAAAAATGAATATAAGTATTTAAATATTATAAAATTTGCTTAGATGAACCATTCTAGTAGAAAACTCGGTCTTGATCATCGCTATAAAAATTGGAGTTAGAATTGATAAAAATAAGGGAGAGATATAGGATAGATAATGCTAGCAGAATAAATAATATTAGTATTTTTATATATTAAAATATAAAATATTAAATATTTTAGATCTGCGAATTGGGGATACGAACAAAATGACGAATCACTCGGTAGGAAGTACAATGTACGAAATATAGCTCCCTGGCCTAACCAACGGTAGAACACCAACCGCTCTACAAGAAGTTGGAAGTAGTACAGAAATGTATTACGAAATCTAGTTGGGAGTAGCTGTGTCACATAGGAGGAGTGAGAGCTAGCTTGCTGAGAATAGGGGTGGTTCTTGCTCGGGCCAGTTACGCAACATAGCCGGTGCTCACCTACCTTTAGGGGAAGTATCTGCTAACCAATCCAGATAGCATATCTGCAGTAATATACGATAGATTACTGAGAGTAGTGGGTACAGCAAGGCTCTGCCCCCACCATTGGAGGAAGGTAGTAGCTTGAGATACAGGCTAGGTTCTGGCAGCATTTAAGAGATGGCTTGAGATACGAACCTGGCGGTGGCAGCACTACAGGTACTACTAGTGGGTAATCTCGGGACACCAAGGTTTAGGAAGTAGCCATAAGGTTACGATCGTCTGGGCAAGGCCCTTGCACCTACTTGGAAGTATAGGATCAGCAATATGAGAGAAGCGGGGAATATAGTGATTAGCCGAATGACAAAGTAGGGAGTAGTCCAAAAATCCAGGTCATACAGAAAATGGAGTATAGAAAGCTCTAGTAGGTTTAGGTCACAGATAGTCAAGAATGTCTGAGTCTGTAGTACTTGAATAGTATAAAATTGTATCACATAATATATACAAACATATACTCAATAAAGTTTTCGAGGCACAACCTCACCTTAAAAAAAAAAAACAAAAAATATTAAATATTTAAATAAACCTATCTGTTAATAGTAAATCCAAATATAAAATTTGTCTTTATTCTTGGCTACACAAATTCAGTACTGATAACAAATGACAGTTTTGAGTATATTCATAAAATAATTTGTTTCAACAAAGTTAAAAGAGGCTAGGTATCTATTTATTAAAATTACTAACGGAGAAAAGATTTAATTGCCTGGGTATTATTTAGTATACTGTAATAGTTTCTATTTTTTTTCTTGGTTTATAATTTTAATTTCAAAATAAAGTATTCAAAAACTGGATAATTTATTTAGTTATAATAAAACACTTTTATTATTTTGCCATTTTTCAAAAATTTTGCAAAAATCTTTGGCAGATAAACATTTCTCTGAATTTTTATTCCAACAATTTCTCTTAAGGTTTATATAACATTGTGGTTATATGGGCTGATTTAAGTAATTTATAAGTAGAGCTTATTTTTTTAAAAAGTTTAAGCCTAAATAACTTCTGATCTACTGTTCTTTTTTAAATGATTTTATTACCAAAATGTTCGTCTCTTTGAGACGATTCCAATGAGCTCAAAATTGTTAAAATCCAATCACAGGATCGCAAAATAATGCACTGTCAAATAGTGATGCACCTAAAAGGTAGGTTGATTGGTTAGTCCTATGTCTAACCAATCAACCACACCCCTAGATGCGTCACTATTTGACAGTGCATTATCTTGTGATTCTGTAATTGGATTTTAATGATTTGGAACTCGTTGGAATCATCTCAAAGAAACGAACATTTTGGTAGTAAAATCATTTAAAACAGACCAAATTACTTAAATCAGCCCATATGTGCTTTTTATTAATAGCAGGTCTTAAATCATAATAACACATCAAAAAACAAAGTTTCGACATATATTATAAATTAGATTCTTCTTAATTTATTGCTTCTAATGGTAGTATATATAATTCTTTGTGATAAATATTATACTTTCATACAATACTTTGATAATGATTAAGATCTCTCTTTATTTTATACTTTATTTTACAGATTTCATACTCAAACCCTTGTTTAGAGCATAGTTTGAAATTAAAACTATTGGTTTAACAGTAGAGTGTGCAATAGACTGGGTTGGGCCAGGTTTGACTGTGCCTGAACTAGTGATGCCACCAAAATTGATTTTTGAAAAAGGCCTATTTCATCTTCATTAGAGAAAATTAAAATTTTTTATAAGGAAAAGCAAATAAAATTTATATAGATATGTTCCTTATAATTTTGTCTATTCAAAAAAAGTATCAAATAATTTCGTCTTTCAAGTAAAATAGGTCAAAAACAATTTCGTCTTCAAATTTTAATTTCAGATTTTAGAACCCGAAATGCTTTCATTCTCATGTATAGCCTAAACCCAACCCATTAAATTATGAGCCCAACCTGGGCCCAATCCAATTCATTGTAGAACTAAAAATCTAGGTCCAGGTTTGGCCTGAACAAGGCTCAACCTATATAAATTACTGGGTTTAACCCAGCCCTGTTTTTACAAGCCTGGCCCGAGCCCGGCCCAATTAATTTATGGCCTGAAAATTCAGGCCAGGCCTGGCCCAAACTCAGCCCAACTTGCAAATTATCAAGTTCGGCCCAGCCTATTGCACACCCTATTTAACAGAAATATATGTTTGAGAACATAAATCATTAGTTGTCATATTAAATCTATATTAAAATAAAAAATAAATTAATTTATTGAAATATGTTTTTCATGCATTTACATGGTTGTGCACTTCTTGGCAACTCACCATCCCAGATATGCAGGTATGTAAACAAACATGTTTTTTTTTATTCTAATCTTTTTTTACTAATTTTATTACTTTATTTCTTCCTTAGATTCGCCACATCATGAAATTAGTACCAGGACAATAGTTAGGTGAATTTGTGGATCTTTTTTTTTGTGTGTTTTTTTTCCACTATTTTCTTGTTTACTAACTTTGTTATTCTTTTCTTTCTTCTTTAGGTTCCGGGTCGTGAAATCAGCACTGGGACAGTAGCTAGATAAGTTTAGGTTTTTTTCTTTTGTATGTGTATTTTTTTTCACTGTTTCTTGTTTACTAACTTTGTTATTCTTTTCTTTCTTCTTTAGGTTTGCTGTGTCGTGAAATCAGCACTGGGACAATAGTTAGGGGAGTAACAAAAATCAGGTGATTTTTTAGGGGGGAGGGTAAAAAAAGTTGAAATTATATATAAGAACCTGACTATTTATATATTAAGAAAGAGGGAGGGGGTAGGCCTCTGATAAAAAATAATCAGGTGATTAATGACACTGCCCTTAGGTGAAATTGGGTTTCTTTCTTTTGTGTATATATTTTTTTTGCTGTTTTTGGTTCACTAATTTCATTATTTCCTTCTTTATTTTTTAGGTTTTTCGTGTCATGAAATCAGCACTAGGATAGTAGTTAGATAAGTTAGGTTTCTTTCTTTTGTATTTGTGTGTGTTTTTTTCACTGTTTTTTGTTCACTTACATTATTTTCTTTTTTTTTTCTTTAGGTTCACCGGGTTGTGAAATCAGCACTGGGACAGTAGTTAGATGAGTTTGGGTCTTTTTCTTTTGTGTATATGTGTGTTTTTTTCGCAATTTCTTGTTCACTAACTTCGTTATTCTTTTTTTTTTCTTCTTTAGGTTCACCAGGTGTGAAATAGGACTCCAAAGAACTTTGATACAACTCAGATCTGAGTTTGTATAATTTTAGCAGTATTTTAGCTAAATAGATGTATAAAATAGAGCAAAATTTGAAAATTAACTATATAAAATGCAACGTTTGATGAATTTCTAAGCAAAATTTCCTTTTTTAGAATCATCTGAGTTGTAACAGAGTTCTTTGGAGTTCTTGTGAAATTAGCACTAGGATGGTAGTTATGGTAAGTTTAGGTTTTTTTCTTTTGTGTGTGTTTTTTTTTTTCTTTGTTTCTTGTTTACTAACTTCGTTATTCTCTTTTTTCTTCTTTAGGTTCTCTGTGCTGTGAAATTAGCACTGGGACAGTAGTTAAATGAGTTTGAGTTTTTTTGTGTGTATGTGTGTATGTTTATTTTGCTGCTTTTTGTTCACTAACTTTGCTATTCTTTTCTTTTTTCTTTAGGTTCTAGGTCGTGAAATTAGTACTATGACAGTAGTTAGATGGGTTCTTTCTTTTGTGTGTATGTTTTTTTTGCTGTTTTTTGTTCACTAACTTCATTATTCTCTTTTTTCTTTTTTAGGTTTGTCGTATTATGAAATCAGTACCGGAATGGTAGTTAGATGAGTTTGGGTCTTTTTTTTTTGTGTATGTATGTGTGTTTTTTTCACTGATTTTGTTCACTAACTTTGTTATTCTCTTTTTTTCTTCTTTAGGTTTGCTGGGTGTGAAATCAGCACCGGGACAGTAGTTATAGTGAGTTTAGATTTTTTTCTTTTGTGTGTATTTTTTTTTTCTGTTTCTTGTTTACTAACTTCGTTATTCCTTTCTTTTCTTTTTAGATTCGCCGTGTTGCGAAATCAGCACCGGAATAGTAGTTAGGTAAGTTTGGGTTTTTTTGTGTGTATGTATGTGTTTTTTTGCTATTTCTTGTTCACTAACTTCATTATTCTCTTCTTTTTTCTTGTTCTGGGTCGTAAAATCAGCACTGGGATGGTAGTTAGATGAGTTTCTTTTGTATATGTTTTTTTTTGCTATTTCTTGTTTACTAACTTTATTATTCTCTTTTTCTTTTTTAGATTTGCTGTGCATGAAATTAGCACTAGAACGGTAGTTAGGTTTCTTTCTTGTAAAAAGTACTGGAACAGTAGTTAGATGAGTTTGGGTTTCTTTTTTTGTATATATATGTTTTTTTAGCTGTTTTTTGTTCACTAACTTCATTATTTTCTTTTTTCTTTTTTAGGTTTATCAGGTCATGAAATTGAGCATCAGGATGTTAGTTTGGTGAGGTTAGGTTTCTTTCTTTTGTATGTAATTTTTTTTGATGTTTCTTGTTCACTAACTTTGTTATTTTCTTTTTTTTTTTAGGTTTGCTGGGTGGTCAAATGTTCCTTGTGCATAGTGTTCCTATGAACCTGAACTGAACTGAACTTAGGTCAAGTTCAGGTTCAGGTTCAGGTTCAGTATTGAACCTGAACCTGAACATTTTTTAAAACATGTTCAGGTTCAGGTTCAGTATTGAACTTTTAGAGCTGGTTCAGGTTCAGTTCAGGTTCAGTTCATAAGTTCATGAACATGTTCAGGTTCAGTCAGGTGTTCATATGAACTAGTAATTTTTCCGGGTTTGGTCTGGTCCAGACCAGACTCAAATTCTAAATTTTATTATTAAAACTTTATACTAAACTCAAACTCAATCATAAGTTTGGTCGGGCTA